>JAQFXW010000624.1:0-17730 GCA_034693945.1 Dendrobaena attemsi
CCTTCTCCTCTTCTTTTTCCTCTTCCTCCTCCTTCTCCTCTTCTTTTTTCCTCCTCCTCCTCCTCCTCTAGTTCTCCCAACTCTGCAACAGCGTCTAACATGAATGGAAATTACATCATTAGACAGACGAAGCAGTGGCATATACATCAAACGAACAACAGAAACAAGTGGCATAATTCAAGAACGGCATAAACAGCCGGTCAGTCATTTGATTCCTGCCGTTTGATTGCTTCCTCTGTCAGAACAGCATTGTAACAAGACATCAACCGAAGACCTGTTTCCACTTGATGACCAATTACCGGTAACAACAAGTTTCTGATGCTCCTGAGCAATAACCCTGAAATTCCAATTAAGTTCAGCAGTGCAATAGCTGTAAACAGTGAAACTAGTGCCTTCCATACAACTGAACAGCTGATCCGGTTCCTGGCTGAACTCAAGATAAAGAGGATAAATTATGTCAGACAGGCAGACAACTGCGACTAATGAATAAGGAATGAATGAGATGCGCTGTGAACACAATGAAATCCGGTGGATTACCATAGACAAGACAGGCTGAAGAAAGAAATTGTGTCTCTAAATCACGAGAGAATTCTCTCTCAATCTGAATAGGCAGCTATTAGAGGCTTGAATCCCAGGCTCACATCATGTGAAATCAAGAAGAATCACATTTCAAACTGCATTTAATGTCCTTGTTTATACAAGTAAAAGTAAAAAAAAGTAACGTCCAACCACGGGCCGAAGGCCCATTGGAAAGCACTCATTTCCTTTACCTTGGCCCTTGAGCCGGCAATGGACGAATCCCAAAGTCCTTGACACAGGGCTGGTGTATTGCCGGACTTGCCGTTTACTTCCCAGCTTACGCCGGTATCAAATTCTACTGCTTGGTGACAGAGGCACATTTGTGCAAACAACTTGCCTAAGGTCGCGACATGGGATCGATCCCGCATCGGCCGCTCCGTGAGCGGGCGCGTTACGAGGTCGGCCACCGTATCACAATGTTTATACAAGCACAACCTTAAATCGAATACACTGACTACCTCAACTAGTTCATAAAAACACTGGAATCTCATCCTATTAATGGTACAAAACACACCTACATTCTGAATCTCAGCTTGCAGGATGATCACAACAATAAGTTCTGCTATGCTTAGTGCTAATTGCACATTCATACTTTAATAACACTCTTTATTGCCCAGAATAAAACTGGACTCTTTCTTCAATCAAGAGCACAAATACACTTGCAATCTTTATATAAATCAAAGCTTCCAAATATGTTATATCTTCTAAAACCTTACTGTTTATTGCACATAATAGAAGAGTCGAAAGTGGTTTGAAAAAATAGCCAGGTCTCTCCTCGCCAGCAGCGTATTTAGGGGGGGTTTATAGAGGCTCAAACCCCAAAATAATTTTTTACCATATATTTTCATGTAAATCACCACCCGCTCCCAAATTATAAAACAATTATAGTAATATTCTTCATTTATCAAGTGAGTCACATAAAACCGCATTTGATTACAGACCTGTACAGAACGAATGAATGCTCACAAGTTATTTTTACCAGAGTCAAATCCAACAGCCATGCAATGCATCCATTCTGCATTTATGTATGTATATTCGTTTAATACAAGAAAACACTCGGACAGTAAACATAGTAGCTAAATTAAAAGAAGTAGTCTAATAGTTTAAATTATAATTGTCTTTATTTATAGAGTGTATGGTTTAATTGCTGAGTTGAGGGTGGTTGGAGGGGAGGGAGGAATTGATATAAAACATGATTAGGATTACCCAAGATAGAAAAGAGGAGTTTAGTATGTATTTTAGCCTAGGCGTTTAGCTCTTCTCAGTATCTTTTCCGAGCATTCATTATCAGATGCTAGGGTTAGCCCCCACCAGGATGGGGAAGCATAGAGCAGCCTGTAGACTTTGTAGTTGCTTTAGTAATACTGTGGATTAATGTGGGTGGGTCAATATACTGACATCAAGATTAATAGCAATGAAAGAAAGCTGCGTTGACTTCTAGGAAGGTTGTGGGAAGCAAGCTAGCTTAATGCCATTGCATTTTCCATTATCCTAACCCTCCACATCCAAACGACCTCTGCTATCCTAACTTCTTCCCGATTCTGCTTTAATGGCAAACGTTCACTTAAAAAGCAGCTGGAAAACCAATACAACTCATCATTAAAATGTCAAACACAGCACCTGCTCAAAATAAATCTCAGAGGTGAGCATGGTCTGAAAGTAATCGCAAAGCTATCAAAATCTCACAGAATTCAAACAAAGAAAAGGTCCAGAAGTTCTTGTTACTGTTTGCGTGGCAACTTACTATGGAAGACATTCTGCTCTTGTGCACTGAAAGAGGGTCTAGATCTGCAAAGATGTCCTTAAACCCACTCAGCTTATTCCTATCTAGATGTATACAGCTGCGATCGTTAGTTATTGAATGGAAATTGATTGGTTCCAGGCCTAGTTGTGTATGCCTATGGTTAAGTAAGGTTATAGGAGTTAATTGGTTACATAATTCTAATTGGGTGAGTATAAGCCCATATGCTACCTGATCTAGATTCATGAAGTGGAGCATGGATTGGTTCAGATAATTCAGCAGGCTGTATAGAAAATGTTGTCTACAGCAATGCATAGAGATTTTTGATGAAGAGATTGTTGCAGTTTGCACTATACTGACATGTCCCTTGTTTATGCCATGGGCAAAAAATGCTTCTGGTCGGAGATAGTCTTATAAAAATTCGAAGAGGCAGTCAGAAATATATTTGAAGCAAGTAGTGGAAGAAAGATTCATATTTGAATCCTGTAATGTTTTTGCTAATTAAAAAATTGCAATAACCCTTATTTCAAAATTTGCGATCATACATTTTGTCCGAAAGAAAATACACCAACTTGCCCAATGCAAATCAAGTACTCCCAGCATGAAGCTAACCACTTACCCACGCTTAGAGATTCCGTGTTTTACAATGAAGATGCCTTCAAGCCGAACCTAAATGCTTTATTTACCTGCCCTGAAGAGTAGGTTTGAACTTGTTTGGCACTTGGAGCTTTGGAGTGTCGAGACCAAACCAGACGTCAACCCCTGTCCACATGACTACGGCCAGAAACACGGCAAAGTCACCAAGCAAAGTACGGACCTAACCTCAAACATTGACACAAAACCATATTATAGCTTCTCTTCAGGAAAAATACAAAGTAATCCTGGACAATTTGCTCTCAGTTTAAGCCAAGACCCAAAGCAGAGGCAGCGCATTCAGATTATTTCAATGTGCAGCTGAGCTACATTAAACCTACATAATGTCAAAGAAGATGAAGTAAGAATCTAGAAAGATGTTACGATGACGAGCATATATTATTAGAAGTAACTGAGAAGGCAATACAATACAGCTTGTTAAAATGTAAAATTAGGCTTTTATAAAAGTCAAACATGTGAGTCAAATGTTTATGCAAAAGAATTAAGCAACTATTTGCATCACATTCCTTTATACTTAAAACAACTTACTTGCGTTGGAAAGTACCGCGTGTTTCGGAATGTCCGAAAAAACATGGCTGCCGAGAATGTTCCGAAGAAGAGCATACACGACAGTAGGAAAACATCTGGAACTGCTTCCAAGACAGTTTCATCCTCGCAGGCCAATCCAGACAAAGTCCATCCTCGCTCAATGCAATCGGACGTACTCGCACAACCATACTGAACGACAACGCGATGACGAAATGTCAGACAATAATCAGGTAATGCGGCTGACCAGTTGGCAAAGTCATATGAAGAGCTATTATTACCGGATGGTACAAAAGTTCCATTGTCCGCAGATTGATTTAGGAACTCGGCAACACCTGACTGAAGAGTGGTGGAGGAGCCGTTCTGTAGATTGGCCGGTGAATATTGGACGAGATGAGGAGAAGAGCAGTAGCAGGTGACATCCGTCTTATTTTCAATCCTGTTACGTCGAATCGGGTGGGTCGTCCAGATCTCAAGGATCTTGCTACAAGCCTCGTAGATGAATATAACCGAGATCAGAACTGCAAAACTTTCCTCTGTGAATCGTGTAATGTAGCAAACGTATGCACTCAGATCAAAAGCCACAATCAGAATGAGATACATGAAGACCCAGATTCCGATCCAGAAACGGAACGACATAAAGTCAATCGCGCTCTCTCTAAAACACCAAAAATACACAACTGTCACTTTACTGACAATACAAGACAATCACAAATGCCAACCAAAACCAAATGGAGTTGTCAGCACACAGCTTTTAAGCTATGAATCACATTATACACAGTCAATTGTGTGACTGAAACTGTTTGAAGATAAAGAAGTCAGATCGAACACTAACTTGCACAGATGATACAAGATCGATTCAAATACAAGCAGAGGACCAGTGGATCCAATTATGTTCAGTGGTTGTCCAGAAAAAATTGCATAAATGACGCCACAGATTGCACCGGACATCAGGGTCTCCATTGTACCCTGCATATCACAAACAGTAGCACAACAATTACAATACTGGGGCTTCAAATATAATTCAATAAGTTTAGTATTCAAAACTTAAGGTTTCAGTTACTGGAACTTTGTCTCTCAGTGCCATTGCCACAATGTATCATTCGACATAAAGTACACATACAATAAAGCTGCTAAGGCATTATTGATTTATGCCTTCGTTATAAGTTTCCTTCAAAGATCTGTTCATGTGACTTTTCAGTAAACTGATAAAGAAACATAATGAAACATAAATCAAAATCAAGAATTTCCATTTGACAGAAACTGAAACTAATACTGATATTATTTACAAAATGGAAACGAACAAGAAATGAAAATCAAAATGGCAAAATGAAAAAGAAATTGAACCGATAATCAGTATTCAAACTGAAACTGTTAGAAATATGTAAGAGTTTTCTGGGCTTTGGTTGGACTAAACTGCTGATGCTGGATATCTAAATGGATCTTCTTGTTATTCTTCTATATCAGGTGACTTCCAATAGTTCTGGGTCATCATCATGGAATCAGTTTACACATCTGACAGAAGATTTAATTGCTATAAAAGCATCACTGGTAGCAACAAAAACCTTTGGAGATTTTTACAGAGCCATTTATTCATTCGTTCGGATATTTATATAGCACACTTTTGATGATGCTCCTGACTCAAACTCTGATGTCGAGTAAGTGTCGACTCGTAGAAATATCTCATTTTATTAAGGCCGTCAAAATAAAACTGAGCTGACCCTTGGGAGGGCACCAGGAAGTGAACCAGTGTCTGTATTGATCTTCTACTCTATGCGGCATGCTACCATTTCTTAGTATTGAAGGTTCCTGCTTACCATGTAGTTGTCTGTCTTCTGGCCCATTAGTCCTCCAAACGTCACAATCGGTGTAATGCACGCAAAGTAAAGAAAGATGGTAGAAGCAAAGCACTGCAGATGCAATCCATCAGTAATGTCACTCAGATAGAACCGATAACGATTTGACATATCTGCCATCAACCCACCAAATATTCTGCAAAGAAGCAGAATGGAAAACTTATAAAGTGGGCAACACCGAAACAAGTATTGTACCGAAATCAGTAATGAATGGTGTGTGGTTACATGATTTAGCACATTTTTACAAGGACACTTGAGACAAAAAATAGCAATCTAACATAATGCAAATAATAATGAACTTTCATTATTTTCATATGATTGAAAACAATTACATAAATATTGCATAAAATAAAATTCAATCAATCAATATGCAATTATGCATTTAATCAGAGGCTTCTAGCAATCTATCTGACATGGATGCTGTTTGTTCTAAGAAAATAGAAGATGAGAGGCTCCAGCAAACTGACGTGTGCTCACTCAAACCATCTCACTCAATTTATACTTCATGGCTCAACTTGGATTACTGAGAGATGCACAGCAGCATAGTCAAGGAAGTTGAATAACAGTATTAAGGTAAGGGCTGGCCAAGCTTGGATCACTGTAACTGAATTTGAGTCACTTTTTCTTCCACTGCCACGAATGGTGCTACTGGGAACGCATGACCATGTTCATCACTAAGAGAACAACTGGTGGCTTGTTGAGATTGTTGACATGTCAATGTTTCTAGACCATTCATATAAGTCATCAAATTCATTGCTTACAGGGGGATTATTACAGGAATACCAGAATTACATTATCAAGAAAATTTACAATGCATGTATTTATAAATCGACATTTACTTACTTACTTACATACTTACATTAAGGGACATAGTGGTCTGTTGCATCCCATCCCATATATATAAATCAACACAGTGTCACCTGGATTGGTTTGAGATCTTGAAAGACAATTAAAAGGGTTTTGATATCTTCTCCATCAAAACATGCAAAACTGACCCAATGCCAACCTATATTCATCCTTTCTGAATTAGTTGCCGAGTTACTGCTCTTTTCTTGCACAGTTCTGTAATTCATTGCTGGTTATGGACCTTCTACCAAGTTCAGAAAAGCCTGCGACTATTTTAGCTACTTCAATAATCCGTGATTGGACAATGTCAGCAAATACTGGTCAATTAGAAAAATATTTCTATGAGACATTATCATGAGATCTGAGGTTTGGAAAATGATATGTTACCTATAAATCAGTGACACTACAATCAGGCTTCAGAAAAGGCTTTACTACAGATTATATCTCTGCTCAAACCATGTTTATTATGCTGCTTGGTCTCCTTATCGCAAGAGTGAGGCATTCGACATGGTCAATTACGGTACATTGATCAAGTGTCTAAGCACCTCTTATGGAATCTGCGGTCGACTCACCTAAGTTCTTCCTGAATGAGCTGATAATGACGGTGATAATCAATCAATCAATTTTCGCTTACTCAAAGACAGAGCTGACACAGGCGCAACCTTTAAATGGAATCAGATAGTAGGCCTACAGCTTCTTGGACAGTAGATAAATTTGTTATACAACAGAACTCAATACCCAGGCTGAGGCTGCTGCTTCTTCTGCTGCTGCTGCTGCTGCTGCTGCTGCTGCTGCTGTGGTTGTAGACAGTGTGCATGGCAGACCTACTCTTCAACGTGCACAGCAGTCTTGATGGTTGGACTACATGCTGTCGTTTCGGAAAGGGATATGCTATAAGCGATGACAACGTGTCAGCCACAACGGGTGAAAGGAGATATTCAGGAGGCATGCCATTGTTGATGAACGAATAATATGATCAGTCAGCATGCAATGCTGATGAAGACGTCAGTTGAGGAGAAGACATTAAATGTAAACAATTCCAAGTAGAGCAGTGAATGAAATAGAAATGTACAGAATGGAAGGAACAGTCGCGGCTGGCACTCTCGGTTAGATGACAGACGATCTGCTCTCAAGAAACGCTGCGTGACCAACTGACAAACGCGATTAGACATCCAGAAGTGACATATCTCCAAGTCTCAAGTTACGTCAACAGCCTGAGAGCGCAATTAGAAAGCCTGAGTAGATGGTAAAAGCATTGAAAGCATTATTCTCCATCATCATCATCATCATCATCATTATTATCAGTTCCCAAAGTTCTGCAGCCATTTGGCAGAGACAGGCAAGAATAAATTATCTCCACTGTCCAGTCATTTGTCAAGTTCATGTCATGTGTTCTCACTTATGTTATCTATCCAATGTAGGCTTAGGCTGCCTATGTCTCCTTTTTCTTCAAATATCTTGACTGTGTGGGACTCGGTTCACTGACATTCTCTCCACAAGTCCAAACCATCGAAATCTTCTTTGACTTTGTCGATATGAAGTTGCTTGGTTATCTCTACACTTGTGATGTCATTGATATTTCTTCCTTTGTGTAGCTTTGAAATCCCTTACACAGCCATTTCGCACATGCATACGACAGATTGGGAGGTTGTGTTGGAGACAGATCCAAACTGAACCTGTTCATGTGGTAGTAACTCATTTCCGCAGAAAAAATTGCCTTCGCATCTTGCTTTTACATTATCCAACGTTCAGATCTGCATGAAAAAATCGGTTGTATCGTTGTCTTCTGAATTTTTTGTGTTGGTTTTCTCTGTAGAGTTTTTGCTTCTCAATATTCTGTTCATTATTTGAAGAGATGTTAAACAGAAAGAGTAACCAACCAACAGCACCAATCAAATGAATCAATGCTGTCGATCAATAAACCTTCTGAACATTAATATAAGCTTAAAATTAACGTAAGTGCTACAATTCTAGAAGCACCAAGTATTCATCAGTACATTCAATTCAATTATTGTGACATTAACAATTTATGCAGAGATATGTTTCCAGCTGTTTGTATTCACATGACATTTACAACAGAGGTATGTCGCATAAAGATGTTGTGTCGCTGGTGTGTCGCGAAGAATTGATGTGTCGTGAAATCTCACAGCGTATACTTCCATCTTTCTCGCATTCATTGACTTAGCCTACTTACTACTTATGTTATAAATTTAGAATACATTCAGTTATTTCAAACATTTCATATACTACAGTGTATTGCACCACTTTAGGAGCTTACTCACAGTCGTTCCCAACCTCAATGCAGACAAATGGATTTAATAGAGCATCTTTATGTCAGAGAGGAAAGTCTGAAAAGAGTTCAAGGAAGCAAACGGAGACCTATAGTTGTTATTGTTGTTCAAGATCGAAGGCCAGCCACTGAACACGCCTTTATCTATAGATGTACGGTCAAATTTCTAGTAAAGGTAACATAGAACGGTCCTTATTCAGCCAAATTTAGGGAGCGAGAATATCTAGTACTGAAGATATGGCTACGCTGTTCAAAAAGATACGCGGGTGCGAGTCCTGGCAAGCATCGTCAAACTGAAGCAGCTATCTTGCTAATGATGCCCTGCTTAAGTGGAAACCAATGGATGACATCTCACGTGGAACCGGAGACTGTAAGCGTATCTAGCATGAGGCAATTGCATACGCTTATGTTAGCAACAAGAAGATAAAGTCTTCAGGGCTATACCATGGAGCCTTAAGTTCTATTTCCCCGAATCCCATGTGATCTTTCGAAGTTG
Organism: Dendrobaena attemsi; assembly: GCA_034693945.1. Lineage (NCBI taxonomy): Eukaryota > Metazoa > Annelida > Clitellata > Crassiclitellata > Lumbricidae > Dendrobaena > Dendrobaena attemsi. Next base: position 8,988 of record JAQFXW010000624.1, read on the forward strand.
CCTCCTCTTGAATGTAAGTGAATTGACAATGGAGAAACAAAATTACCCTAGAGGACAAATTCAAGAAAGTCTGGAGATAGTCAAATTTGTGTATTGACGAATGATTGCGTTCTGGAGATTTTGAGCACCATAATATTATATTTAATCACCAATTATAGGCCTATGCAAGTGCATGGCATATGTCTAAGAGAGACATTTTCACGGTATTCATTCATGACAAATGCATGGTGTGTCACCAAAATATGGCAGCAAATTAGGTGTGTCGTGCGCCAAAGAAGGTTAAGAACCTCTGATTTACAATGTCAGGTTGTGGAGAAACAAAATTACCCTACAAGGGACAACTGCCCTCTGCTGGGAAGAGGCTATTACGATTAATTGGTGACGACAGGTAACCTGATAACTTTGCATGCATTCACACACAAAAAACATAGTCCAATGGACATTAACAACAAAAACATGCAAGATTTTACTTGCAGGGTCAAAGGCTCCGATTCATAGGTTTGCAATAGCAGGATTGACTGCTGCAAAGCTATCTGTTCAGAACTCCCTTTGGAACAGCAAATTAAATTTATTTTCTGTGTCTGAAAATGTCAGTTTGAAGAATGTCCTCGGCTAACAATACTCTATTACCATCTTAGGTTACGCTCTCCTCAGAAGTCTTTGTTCCACATCTCTGGGTGAAATTTCTGTTCCCTTTGCACACACTTCAAGGATGCAGTCTTTTTAATGGTTGGGGCTTTCAACTGAAATGATCTTCTTTCAGCGTGTAACTGTAACGAAAGACTCTGTATATACAGGGTGGACCAAGAAAAGTGAGAACCCTATGGTTTCTTCTTAATATTTTGGTCAAAAGTAAGAAGTATCAAATAAAATTTTATAGACTGAAGAGAAATTCATATTTACGTAAATGACCCAAATTTTACCAAAATATTTCACACATAATGAAAGTTATTCAACTTTTAGTAACATCACTCACTGTTTTATGGTGCCTCAATAATGTTCAACAGATTTTGGCTAATATTTCCGGCAGAAGTATAAATCCTAAGATGAAATTCTACAGGCTTAAAGGTAACTCATAATTACATATAACCACCAAATTTTATCAAAATCTTTCAAACCAAACAAGAGTTGCAGCACTTTTCTTGTAATGTCTGTTGAATTACACATTTTTGAATCATCAGAGTACAGTAGGTGGACTCAATAAAAGTGCTGCAACTTTTGTTGCAAGACAAAAGCACTTCTGAGTAGTAAACTACTTGAAGGGCACTATAGAAATCTCCAAATAAATAAATAAAAAAAAAATATATCTAGAAAGAGATACAATTGAAACTACCTTCCACTTCGTTTCAGAGTATCGTTACTGTCGTGTGAACTCAAGGTCTCTGGAGACATCGCATAACGATTGACTTCATTCAATCGTCTCCATATTTTATCCTGAACAGACGGAAAAGCAACACGGACCTAAGAATCTCTTGGGCAGAACAAACGAATGGCTAGCACTAAAGACGAGAAGAAAACATATTAAACATTTACAGCTCACGCTAACAAATCATACGCACTATCCATTCGAGCATAGATATATATGCAATGGAATGCTGTGTCCATTATGGTTACGGTTATGGTTATGATTATGGTTAAGGTCTTTTCTCACCACGTTGAACAAAACACGATTAGATCCAAACAAAATCTGACACGTATAGATACCATGCTAGTCAAATAAAGCACAATCTCATGTTTTCGGCAACTAATGGGTTCATAAAATTTCGCTACTAGAAGAACATTATCTATCACTGGATTGAAGCCACCTGGGAATAAATCGGCAATTACCATTAATTTTGTTTTACTGCAGTCAGCCTGATATCTTTGCCCTGATTCTTGGAAAATTCACTTAGTACTCTTCTGAAGCAACACAGGTTATAACAAGAGAATGGAACACTGATAATGATGCAGAAAAAAGTGAAATATCAGAGAACCAAAAAGTGATACAGAAGAGAATTACGTATAAATCTAACAAAATGAAGGAAATTTCTGTGTGATTTAAAAGAAATCACATGATAAAGTAATAAAAAAATTATTAAGAGTTTGCAATTGTAAAGATGATGCAACCAAGGTTTTTTTGTATTTAAAAAAAACTAGCCAAGATTGAATTTAGCATCAGAAACGGTGCTGCTCTGTATTGAGCAAGGGCAATTAACAAAGTGAGTGAAAGGACAAGGATTAGAGAAACAATAAGACTGAGACTAAGCACAATGGCAACAAGATAAGGTAAGGTGGCAAAGGTAATTGAAATGGTCATGGTAAGTGCATGACGGACCAACAACCACTGAATCAACAAAATTTCCTAACAATGACTAGAGACACAGTTTGGAGCTGTATTAACACTTTGACTGTGCAACCATTTATTGGCCGGACTCCACAGTCCTATGAAACATTCAAGTCGTAGCAGCTTAGTTCTAAAGTGACACCAGTGGCTCTATTGTACTATGACGTGCGAAAGCTCCGTCGTAATTTGATATACGCCTATGGCAAACTGGATTAGCAGCGTCCATGTATGGGGATCTAAAATCGCTAGCGCGGCGTTCATTCAAACGGACGAGCGGTGGTGAAGGATCTCCCCTGATTAATTCATTGAAAACTGAACAGGGTCTAGGCCAAATAGTCGCTATACAAAATCGCTTATTTTTACCTATACCTTTACCTTTTACAAGAACTTTGATTACAGAAATCACAAATATGTCTGCAAGTCGGTCGTCAATAAAGTCCAATGAAATCTCGTGATCAATACATAGGTCAATGCTTTGACTGCGGTGAAAGTGCATGCCCTGTGCAAGGTCGGAGTTGAAATCTGAGATAGGCTAACATTACCATTGTAGCATTGTTTGCCAGCAAGCCTTATAACTGCTGTCAATGTCCGGAAGAGTTAGCTCGTCTTAGCGTCCATGCAGACCTGAATTGAAACAAATTAACTTGTCCCTAACAGTCAATGTGCCAAAAGTCGAAGCAACACAATTTAACAACCAAACTTCTTATCAAAATGCGGTTATCAATTGGTTATTAAAGAATACTCTGTTGCATTCTATTACGTTTCATATCAATTTGAAACAATGTTTTTCTTAAGATGGTACAAAATTATAGCCAGATAGCAGAAGATGATCTGGAGGCTTAGTGGTACTAAGCATGGCAAGATTCCATTGCAATTTGAAGGCTAGATGACAGAGGGAAATGCATATAAATTATGTAACCAAAGACAACTAGAAAACTCTACAATCTTGATCTACAACTCTTTCATCCATCTGACCGACGGACAGAAAGACTGCTGCACAATGAACGGTAAAAATCCTACAATTTACAACAGCAAAATAAATCACAAACCACTCCACAACAGTTCTAACCATTGATCGAGTTTTCTTCGGTGGCTCAAGTCTCGTATTTGGATCCCAGATGCTGGGTGGCAGTACTGTCAGGTCGTCCATAAATTCTTCCAAACCATCCAGAAGATCCTGAACACTGGATGCTTTATATGCCACTTCGCAGAACACCTGCAGATTCATCACAATACCAGCCACTGCAGCAGCAAACTCACATCAATCACTAATCCTTATTTGATCAAACAATTTGAAAGCCAGGCTTCACACACAGATGGAAATTCCCATCACACCCATTCTCCATCTATCCATTTTTCAATCCCTCCAACAATCCATCTACCCAGTCGCCTACCAGGCTACAATCCATCCATCCATCCATCCATTCATTCCTCAATAAACTCGATCCAGCAATTCATCTATTCATCGATCCACTCATCCAAACCCCAACCATCTACTCATCCATCCATCCATCTATCCATCTATCTATCTATCTATCCAGTCAATCCTCAATCCTTTCATCTACCCACTAAGCGTGCAGAAGACAACAGTTATCAGGCATCGCAGAATCTGATTTACCTTATCATTGAGCAATGCTGCAAATGCTCGTCCAATTTCAAAGTACTCTGAAATCGAGGAGTTCTTCTGTGGTCCGAGAACCACGATGATGAATCGTGTTGGAATGGCGACTTCTGTCAGCTCTTCGACCACTTGCGCTGGGTGGAATCGATAGAACGCAAGGACCAGCTCCTCCAGGAAGTCCACCTGTCCGATCATGATGCTTGCTGCCTCCGCACCAGTTGGAATCTTTCGCATCAGCTTCTTGTTCGGCTGTAGTTATAGAACAGGGCAAGCTTAGCCACTTAATGGAAACTGTCGATAACTCTGGATGGGATGCCATCAGGTGATGCAGCCGATGAGTGGTCACGCTTTCAGTTATGTGAACATAGCTTACTTACAAATTAACTTTTGGCTCAACATGAACTTTAACAACATTTATGCTAGCATCTGTGAAATTTGTGTTTGGTTTGACTATTGCTAAGATCATGATACGACAAGATAATACTTATGTTAAAATTAAATTTAGTCATCTGACTGCTCTACTTTGTTATGTAAACTGTAGGTGACCCATTCCAGCGAGATAATAATCCCTTTTGGATCTTGCTGTTGACTGAGCGATGACAATAATATGTTTAACCTTGCCTGTTTGCTAATGTTGTATTGTCTTGTTCTTGTCAAGAAAAAATCATTGGATAACAGATGCTATATTGAATTTCAATTGGAGCCATTATCACAATGTCAAGATTTCAATAGCATTAAAATCTAAGAGGCAAGAGAGATCAGTTTTTGTTCCATTGATTCAAGGGGTAAGGGACTAAGGGTAACGTTAGGTACATAGCCCAGATAACTAACAAGCATGAGCAATTGAGCATGCTTCAAACTAAGTTGGCAAAGCATGATAAAGCACTCCAACATACACACAAACCTACGAAGCCCCTAAAGTGACATATGCTCGCAATATTTTATGTCTTGCGAATGACTTATTAAGACGTTCAAACGACATATAAGTCGTTCGAACGACTGTCGTTCGCACGAGATATTATATAATTCGAACGAGATATTAAGTCGTTCGAACAACTTACACTTCGATTGAGATATTAAGTCATTCGAACAACTTAATATGTTATTCGAGAGACATATAAATCGTTCGAATGACTTAATATCTCATTCCCACGACTTACTATCTCGTTCGCACGACATAAAATATTGCGCGCATATGTCACTTTAGGGGCTCCGTACAAACCCTATGTATCCGTTAAGGTATGCTTCAACAATAGTCTCGCATAACGAACTTATAATCAACTCATCACTATTTAATAATAATAATCTGCTGATTTGTTACCAAGTTCAGTCAAATAATATAATAACTGGATGGTCTTATGGACAAGTGGGCCAAGCGTTGCAACAACAACAAAAATGGTGTAATAGGCTTAAAAAATGCAAGCGAAAGTTTAGTTTGCATGAGGATGACGCTTTAGTAGAAAATTATTCTGAAAGATCTGACGGTGGCAATGATGATAATTTTATTGAACAATGTTTCTAATTTTATCTAGTCGTGGTAGAAAGCAAATTGTTAATGTTATTATAATGTAATGGCTATGGTTTCGGCTGGATGGACCTCTTATAAGATTATTTTCGAGATCCGTCTGTCTAGTTAAATAATTCTTGTGATTATCGACTAAAGTTAACGTATATTTTAATTATTTCCTGGTTCTGTCTATCTAGTTAAATATTATGAGTATTGAATAAAGTTAACGTACATTTTAATTTTAATACTTTTAATTTTTATAACACTAATTGAATAAAATAATGTGGTTAGCCCACTTGTCCATAAACGTAATACTAAAATAGTAATTTACCAATAATCGATTTTCTCCGTTAGAAGAAAAATGTGGTTAGCCCACTTGTTCATAAGGCCATCCAACTCACACTGCACAAATAAATAGCTACACTGCTACAAGCTAAGCAGAAGGTAAGCAATTTTGTATAGCAGTTGTTGTTAAAAGAATTGCTAGCTTTATGTATGTCTCCTTATCTTCTGTATCCACTGATAGAGTGGACCAAACCAACCATGGAATAAAATTTGTTTGCAATAAAGCAGCAAGAAAGAAGAATGTCTTGAAAAGGAGGCTTCGTTACGTAGAAATGCAATGCAATTAAGACAACAAAGGACTTACTGCAACTCAATGGATCGGCTCCCATGAGACACTTATTAGATTTTACCAGATCGTTGTAAATATCCTAAACAAAGCCATCCTACACAGTTGGGGATAGGAGATGTTTTAGTCTCTTCATTTAAAAAGCATAGCCGCAAAGACACAGAGTCGAGAAGACATCCTTCCAGCTAAGGAAAGCATTAGGCTAACTTATTTCATCATGGCATAAAATCTGACTTACTTTGTATGGTTGCAGGTTGTCCGGATTGATTCCCTGGTGATAGGTCGTATAGATCGCCCAATAGTCTTTGCCATCCCTTCGTACCAGACTTTTCCGTCTTTGTGCCAATGAATTCCTACCTCTAAACGCAACTTCTGATGAGCGTCTTCTGTCAGGCCCTACAAGACACTCACGGGTGTTTGTCACATCCAAAAGACACCGATATTCTGTCTATAGCAACAAATTATGGGTCATTCGGTACATTGCTGGTTGACAATCAACACCAGAACCCAATCAAACAAGATGCCTACAGAGTCACTTGAAGCATTACGCCTGCCTATCTTGCTTGGAGTGGTTCCATGATGTCGATCATACAATTACCAGAAACATAATCTGGACAAGATTTCTCCATAAGCACAGAAAAACTGACTGAATTACAAGACTGACTGACATACAAGACTGACTGACATACAAGACTGAATGACATACAAGACTGACTGACATACAAGACTGACTGACATACAAGACTGACTGACATACAAGACTGAATGACATATAAAACTGAATGACATACAAGACAGACTGACATACAAGACTGATGACATACAAGACTGACTGACATACAAGACCTTCTAACATAATAGAACAACAGATTAATTTCCATTTCTACTTTCAATTGCACCAGTAAATTTTCTGTACTATTATCGAATGAAAATAGCGAAGTCATTTGGAATTATTTCATTGGAAAGGAATTTCTTTTCTCACTCGGACACAATAGAGTAGAATGGTGAGTTCAAAAGCCGGGAACATCAATTATAGCAAAACAAGTTCCAAGCCAGAGTTCGAAATAGAAATAAGTTACTTTATAATGCAAAAACATGTACGGAATTACATTAACTTCATCTGTTCAAATGTATTTAAATATCAATAGATCCATTTGCATAAAAAACAGTTGGAAATTCAGAAGCTCCTGGATGATCCAGGTGAATGTCTGCAAACTTCATTATGCCTAAGGTCACTGTGCTTGCGAGACAAGGTGCACTCAATGACCAAGTAAATATCTATCCCATCCCCAGAATAAGACTTTCGAGCTGGAAGAGACCAACCAAAGGCACAAAATCTGTTTTTTTTTCTAGATTTCTAGATCTACATCTGCTGCATAGGCACATAACCTTATAGTAAGATAATCACAGCCTGTAACATTTAATTATTAAGTAAACTCAAACCAAAACACATGAGTACAAAGTGAATGGTTCTGTACTCTAGAGAGAGGACAACCGCCAGACATCAACTGCAGAAGGCAACGATGAAAGAGATCTGCATTGTATCAAAGTACATAGGATCTGTGCTATAACGCAGGATTTGGGACCAATATCGGTAACACATTAAGGCAGCGTTCAGCTATAAGTTCATGGTTCCCGAAAGTCAGAAATAAAATATACAAAGTAAATTTATTATATATCCTTGACAAAACACTGAGTTTTAGTCATAAGTTAATTTGGAATCCATAGCAGTGACATTGTTATTCCTGAATTCATATTGCATCAATGCAGGACAGGTATTAAGCTAATAGTGAAAGTCGTGGTGTCTAAATATGCATTTATCTAGAACACTTGTGAAAACCTTTAAAATCAATCAATCAATATTCGTTTATTCAAAGATGACATAGATGCAACTCTTTACATGAATATATTTCTGCACAAATAAGTTTAAAAGAAGCTCACAAGACTTCTACATGATCGTTAGAGGGACACTGTCTGTCTTAAATACTCTACCTTTGGATGCTCGTTTCCACTCAGAGAATTCGTCTTTTTCGTCACATTTTTCACCCTTTCTGTCACCGACTTCTTCTCCTTTAAATTTCTGCCTGTTACCATGGCGATTCTTGTGCTTGTGTGGGCGAATCAGCATTTCACGAAAATTCATCAAGGCCATTTCATCCAGTCGTCCTTGCCTGGCAACTCCATTCGTTATTGTTGCTAAAGAATGCAAAATGTTTAAACAATAATGGCTACAAAACTAAAAACATCAAACTATAGTCATCTATAGCAGTACTCATGTCACTGGTGATTGTATTTTAATTTAAATAATTAATCTGAGAAACTGATCTGTTTGGTTTGGAATTGGCTTACAGATCTTTTAAGCGAACAATTTTAGAGTTGAACACGAAATAAATTATATGAAATTAATAAATACTGACAATCCTTTTCTGACCTATGGCATTTGACCTTCTAAATCTGTTAGTCTAGGCGCAAAAACTGAAAAAAACGTTGCAGGTGGCAAGTCATGTTTATTTTTGGCAACATACTTTTCTTAACTAATTCGACCCCGCTGATTACGAAAATCGCTGATGCCAGGCTGAATTTTCAAAAACAAGAACTGCTGTGAATATTGAGTGAACTCGTTTTAGGTCTCGTTTTACATATACCAAGTCATGTTCATTT
>JAQFXW010000625.1:0-17728 GCA_034693945.1 Dendrobaena attemsi
TTATTGTCCCCTTACACTGATGACGAAAAATATAACTTCCTATTTAATAATTTACAAAGTAAGGTATGCGGTTTCAAGCAATAATTTCCTATCTTTTACATGTTAGAAACTTCAAAATATCTTTGCTCAAATGTGAATGTGCATAACGTTGGACTCTGTTGATAGAATTTGATAAAATTTTCAGGACACATTGACAATTTATCCCTCTTTCATGCTTTAAAATTGTATAGAGTTTTATTGAGAATTAACAAAAATATCGCAAAACAAAAAAGGTGTCACTTGTTTTGGGACACCGTGTATAATGTTGTAGTCTCTTTATTGTGTGTTATTTGGATCTGGATGACCTCAATGGTCTCAGCTGCAATTTAATGCAGTCTTATCGATAATTCAACAGGATGTTGGATTGTATTGGGACATCTTAAAATCATTATGTAACATGTCATAAGCTCATTTTTTACCTGCTATTTCTCTGCTTATAAGATATCTAGTGCGTTCAAGCAACTTCATTGAGTTAGAGAAAAACATATCAAAAGTCTGACCAAAATCCAGAGACGTTTTCTTGCCATTGATTGAACGTGAGTCGTGATGACTGATTTTGTGTTATGTTTACGCAGAATCCAATCGAGATCACAGCGACTGTGATTGCTTTGCTGTTGCCGTTCTAACGCATGGAGAGGAAGGAATGCTCTATGGAACGGATGAACTGATTCCAATCGAAAACTTCGTCGCTCCAATTATCCATTGCCGGTCTCTTGCTGGAAAGCCAAAGCTTTTCTTCATTCAGGTAAAAGCACTTCATTCTAAGAAAGCATTCCATCCTAGAAACTGCTTTTATCTACCACATTATTCATTCAAGAATTTATATAGCACCTCTTCAAGTGGGACTACTCAGAGGTGCTCCCGACTCCAGCACGGATAAAAATAAAAGTTTTTGGCCGACTATAGACTAGACCAGAGTGAGTTCTTGGGAGCAGCCGTAACTCGGGAGGAAGGTAATTCCATGTCGCCGGGCCCACCACAGGGAAGGAACGGCTTTGCTTGGTGACAGTGCGGGTAAATGGGACAGAGAGTAACCCCCTCTCTGCCGAGCGGAGGGAGCAACCACTTTCAACCCCCATCACCGGCCGACAGAGGTGAAGCAGGTATGCCGGAGAAAGACCTAATTGGCATCTCCAAAACAGGGAGGCAATTCTATATTGTATTCTCTTGAGTTACTTTACAGAACAACTCATAATCAGGCATAAAAGGAAGGGAGAACATGTCTGAACGTCTGCAATCAGATGTTAATGCACATCTTTGTGGGCAAGCGGGTATGATCAGAAATCAAGTCATAGCAACTATAATAATCATGCGTAGAACAGGTAAATAATTCTTCCACGGTAGACAGTGAGTCCTATTGGTAAATAATTACGCAGCTTGAGATTTCACGTGAACAGATTTAAAACGATTTTGCAGCAAGAGGGTCACTTCAGACATTGTTATAATTATGGTACTTAACCTTTGTTTGACCTTTTCAGGCATGTCGAGGCTACAAGTTTGATGATGGAGTGGAGATGACCATTAGAGATGATGGTAGAGATTATGGTGGAAAATTAGTTCCACCATCAGTTGAGTCAACTGATGGAGGATCTAATCCTCCGGCTCTTCCAAGAAGAAAGAACGAAGTTCTTCTTCCATTTGAAGCAGACTTCTTGTATGCCTACTCCACTGTTCCAGGTTGGCACCTAAACAAATTGTTTTCTGTTAATTCCAATTAATCATGTTACGTACGACTATAGCACATTTAGAATTTTGTTGCAGGTTGATTAATTTATCAACCTTAGATGCATAGCATAACAATTGGAATGAAGAATTTCACTGATTGAATTTTGATCTTGAGCAGAACATAAGAATAATAATAAATAATATCATTGTTTATTGATTCCAATTCCAGAAAAAAAACATAATAATTAATTATAATGCCAAAACAGTATATAGAATAAACAGAATGCAAGAGGCATACCCAGAAGGAGAAATGTTCAGCTTAATTATGGCCTTTATAATTTAAATTCACGGAATGAAATGGCAATTTAATTAACATAACTGTATAGTGATAAAATAAACACAAATATTTACTTATACACACAATTCAACATAAGTCAAAGGAAAAACACCGGAATATCAGACATTCATGTTTATTCTTAAGCTCACTGACATACTGCATTAGAAAGCAGTGAGACATGACAGCCTATTAGACACTTATACATTTAGCAGTTGTGTACTTAGAAAGTGGAAGGCTGAGTCGACCTTGAGGGGACGGATTCAGAAATCAAATCGAGTCTTTGAGATAGAGAGAGAGTTATATGGTAGCGTCTTGTTTGATAAGCATGCATTTGATAAGGAGTGGTTACCCTCTCTAACTGGTACCACTGCCCATGGAAATTTTCTAAGCCTAAATATTAAAAGTATTTTCCAAAAAAGCAGTACTATTTATTTACGAAGTAGGACAAATGACTTCTAAATAAAAATTGTTTAAAAAGATTTGTATGTGTTACAGCTGTTTAATTGAGTTTACCATTTGGTGCAAGATTTCAACTTTCTTATCTGAATGTATCTGATTGTGAGAATGTTTGTGGTTCAGGCTACTATGCGTGGCGAAACAATGAGCGCGGATCGTGGTTTGTTCAGGCTCTGAATAACAACCTAAGGGGTCTCGCTTCTGCGAACCTTGACCTAGTGCGGATCCTTACGCGGGTCAATCGCGACGTGGCATATGACTTTGAATCCTACAGTCGTCTGAAGCCAGAGCAGTCCAAGAAGAAAGAAGTGCCTTCCATTGTCTCGATGCTTACTAAGGATCTCTACTTCAACTAGAAATAGACTTTTTCAGATAAAACCGAGATTTTGTTCCGGTTGCCAAATAATAGCTTTCAAGACCTTTTGTTTCTCTGATCTGTTTGATTTCATCCATCTCGTTCTGATTTCACTTGAAACAACCTTCTTTTAATAACGGTGCTATACGTAACGATATCAGTCATGAAGTGTTTGTTATCTGCTCAGGTTGCTTATGTCGTTTCGTGTTGAGTACATGTCTTCGTCTTATCGACTGTTATAGGCACTGTCTCTATGTCGACATTATGATAGGTATCTGTATAAGTTACATGATTATGTTTGTTTTGAAGTGCCGCCTTCGATTGATATAGATCTGGTGCATTAAGCCCTTCAGGCAATATAGAAGTTACAAATTTATAAATAAATGCACTAATGTTTGATATTTTGAGTATATATATTGTTGTACTGAAGTTAATGTTGGGCCCTTGATTGATGTTTACCTCATGATAGGTGCTGCATTATAATGATATTAGCTACTACATCAACAGCATTAGCCATTTGGCAATCCTAACTTCTCTATGCTAGTGCTTTCGAGTTTTTGTTAGAAGCACAAATCATGCTGTCAATTGTACTAACCTTTTATATGGTTCCGAAGAATGTAGCTATTGTCCTTTCATACTTGCACAGGAACGTAACTGATCCTCCAAATGTTAGGATGATTTTCCTAAAGCTGACCATTGGCAAAGTAATATATCACGGGTGCCCGAAATTGGCCCCACCGCTGCACAGAAGCATTGCGCTAGACAGATCTACGGATAGACAAGAGTCGCAATCCACATTGTTGTTTCAAAGTTCCATAAACGTCTCGCATATTATATCGATTTGAAAATCTAATCAGAATCCAATTATTGTCTATCAAATGTACTTTATGTTAAGCTTTGCAGTTTTCCTGTCTTTATTACGTCACTGTATTGGATGGCGCAGAGTGCCTCACGTGTTGTCGCTGTCTTCTCTCTTCAGCATGAGCAAAGTGCCTTTGTGTGATTCTACTATTGTGAAGATCTATGCTGTCATGACCTAATTATTACTGCCATGACTTGGTGATGTCATGCCTTCTTTGTGTCATGGGGTTTCGATGGTGTCATGCTTTTGTCCTATTTCATTAGCTAGTGTATTTGTGCAGTAGATGAAACACGATCTTAACGTTATGCAGAAGTCTCTACAGACCTCTAGTCGTAAACTCAGAATTTCTAAAGCGCTGCTAAGAAGCAAGGTGCAGAACACCAGCCATTTCCCGAGCGCTGCGTCGAATCAGAAGGGTTGTCCAGGGTCAAGTTCGTAGTGGTCAAGGGTCGAGATTCCTTGAGGTCAGAGGAGGCAGAGCAGCTGTTCAGGTATCAAGGGTTGAGATTCCGTGAGGTCAGAGGAGGCAGAGCAGCTGTTAGGTGGTCTCTTTGCATCTTCCTCTTCGCACGATGTGTCTTAAACTGCATGTCCTGTCGGTGCAAGTCCCATTATTTATTGATCAGAATGAACGAAGATTTGATTTGTTTGACTGATTTCTGTGTTTTATTCAGAGGCAGATTAGTTTGATTATGCCATCAATGTTAAATAACTAAGTTGCTAGACTTTTGATATCAATTTAACCGGTGAAAATGAACATTCTGGTTTTCTTATGAATCATATTTCATTAGTTTCTGTTTCTTTCATCGCCAAATCATTCAGGAAATGTTTGACTAATTTACACATTTTGAGTCCAATCTTGAAGAATGGAGTTCATAAAGCTAGACCTTAGTGGGGGTTATGGCCACTAGCCAGTTCCAACAGCATAGCTCCTCAGTTGTCCATGCACGATCAATTTAATCTTCTTTTCTGCTGCATTTGATCTTTTCTGCTGCAAAAGTGGAGATCCGCGCAGTGCACATGTCTGACCCAACCTGCACGTTGGCGACTTTCATAAGAGAAAGCCTCACTTGCATCTGTAGCTACTTTCAGATGTTATAAACCAGGGTTTAAACTAAAGTGGGGGGAACGGCGTTCCCTCTGATATCAAGATTCTTTGCTGGAGTTTCCACTGCTCCAATGCAAATAAACATGGATGCAGCTCATAACAAATGAAACCTGTTGGGAGTTCCCGCTCTTCACCCAGACCACTGTATATAACTTTTCAGATATTAAGTTTCCACTTAAAATACATGTTACAAATAGCAATCAATGTGTTCAAATATTTTAAAGAGAGTTTGCTTTCAGTGTCAGTGAAAATCTGCAGTAACAATAATATAATTATGTCTGTTTAATAGGTAATACATTAGGCCTACACAAGTCAAACAGTGGCATTCTATAGACCAGCTCATTGTCCTTAGAAATGCTCAGAAAATCTAGAGACTAGCCACAGTATGCCTATAATAAAATTACATGTCATAATTATTAATTACACTGTGGACGAACCTATAGCTGCTTCAACCTGGCATTGCTAAAATTAATTATCCACGTAATACTTTTAGACCTGTGGCTAGCAAAATTTAATGGTCGAAACCGTGCGGTCGTAAATAGCCTACATTTGCAATATTTCCATAACCATAACCACACTTTATTGAAAGAAGGAAGTGACTCAACACATGAAGAAAAAGCAATGGAGTAAAAGAGAGAGTCAAAAACGGCCAAAGCCCCCCCAAAAGGGTCACCATAAAGTACGTTACATGACAGCAAGTTAAAGTAAGTTAACTTGCTTTCATGTAACTTATTTTAGGGTGACCCTTTTAGTGGGGCTTTGGCCGGGTTTTTTTTTACTCTCTCTTAAGTGCTAGAATAAGTTGAATTAGTGAATGCATGTCTTCCATTATCATAACCTCGACCTTCGGCACACGAAATTATTGACTTTCCAAATTTTTGGCACGCCAGCTAAAAAAAGGTTCGCCATCCCTGCCTTATGTAATAGGTCTATATAATTTATACGCTATATAAATGATAGTATCGGTTGGTGCGTCGTGTGGGTGTGTGACGCATCGGTAGTCAGCAAAAAGCCAGCAAGTGAAAGTGAATCTTTGAAGAAATAGTAATATAAGGTTTGTCGATTAAATTAATTATTTCTTTCATTTTGGCCTGAAAGCAACACTAATAATTACGTGAATTCTGATTTTTGTTTCTTCGGGTTTGTTATTACAATGACATGGTTGATGATTCGATGAGACAGCATCTAATAAAGAAAGTTAATCTGGGACTATTATTACGGAATTAAACCATCATATTATTACCCTAACCCTAACCCCTCCGTAATAATAGTCCCAGGTTTAATCTTTCGTCTTAGGCAAAATAATTTTGACCCCAGTTTGTACACCCCCCCCAGTGCGTTGTATTTGGTACTAAGTAAGCAAGGGAAGAGGCATAATGAGTCGATATTAGATTTGGTAAAAAAACAACATATCCGTCCCCTCTAAAATATGATTTAACCATGTCATCTGTGTGTGTTTCTTCAGTTTAACGACAGCTGTGACAACATAGGCCGTTGCCGTCAAGATAGAGTTTTTTAAAATTGCTTTTCAACAGTAGCCTACTTTTACATTGCACGAGAGCTCAAATTGTGGTCAGCTATATTTCTCAAGTTTTATTTATAGTCACAATAATAGAACATGATTGATTGTTATGTTGTAACTTGTACGTCTTGAAGTAGGCCTACGATGATTACATGATGCCGATTAGATGTAGAAATTAGTTCTGCTGTTCGTGAACTGGAGGGCTTCGTTTTACACACTGTAGCAATAATATTGATTACTTGTCGTACACTTTGTGGAAGATCATTGCCGAATAAATTAAACCTAGAACTATCATTATGGATATGAAGCAAGTGAAAATTGGGTCATTGATCTAAATTATGCCTGTTGCCAAGATCACTTCATGCCACATACTATTGCCGGTAAAATAGTTCCGTTTGTTTTGTTGACAAATGACTTCAATCGAGTTCGAAGGAAACTTCTTATGACCGGTTTGACACAGGCTACATTTAGATGAAATCTTTACGGATGACGATATGAACGAAAAAGATAACTATATGCAGTGACATGTAAGTTTGAAAGTGCGTATGTAAATACCCATATGGCGTATGTCTGTGCCTTTTGAAAGCAGACGTCCACAATTCCACATGCATCGGCCGCAGCGCATTGCAAGCTAGACGAGATCTGAAATCTTGGTTGATACGCTTCGGATACATATCCCTCCGATCCCTCCGTAATGTTAATAGTCCCAGACTTAGCGAATGTAAATGCTTTTGTAAATTGGTTGAATATTGCAGATTTCAGCAGAGAAGATGGCAAGTGCAGTTGGAGGCAGTGAAGGCGATTCGTCTTCGTCAAGGTTTGCTGGAGATAGTTTCTAATTGCGTTATTTATAAAGCAGCTCTTTTGGTAAATAAATTGAAAGTGTACTGCCATCGCAACTAAACTAAGACAGAGAGAGAATGGTCTTCACTTGAGAATGGAGGAAACAAGAAAAAGTAACTCTGTCTATTGACAAATAATTATGAACTTTGAGTTTCTTAATCATAAGATAGAACTGAAGATATAGTGTCACTGCACATAAATTCCTATTTGGCCGAGGTGCACAAATGACCTCTGAAATTTCAAGGACACATCTGTTAACCTCCTACCTCTTGTTGCTCATTGTTACTCCCAGAAGAATGGTGAAGCCGACTGATCCCGTCTGCTGCCAGTCGCTGCGAGTCGTGTATCATGGTACCGTGTCACCCCATTAACAGCAAAAAGATTCTTCTGTGTTTATTGACATAGTATTAATTATGTTGTGTATCTTGTACTCTGCTGTGAGTCCATGGTATATTTTCTTGTGACACTCACTAGCTGAGGATTAAAAATAACCCAACTTCAGCAACAGACTGAGCAGAGTAGGATTAATCTCTGCGTTAGGACATGTGATGCTAAATGTCACTGAAAGTGACTTATCTATGAAAGCAATGAAATAGAGTGCAGTGTGGATTCGACCCCCCTCCCCATCCTCACCAGTCCTGGGACAGTAACTGTTGATAGGATGCAGGCAATGTTTGTTAATGGTTAACCCTTAAACCGCCACATACTTTATATCTCCAATTCTCCATACTGCAGAGCCGACAGTTTCTGATTCTGGCGCTTTAAGGGTTTGATACCAGTGTATCAGATACCTCCTTTGACTGTGCCTTCTTACATATTCAACCGGATCACATACGAGAATTATTATTGACTGATGATGTTTGTTGTTGGATTGTGTCGCCTTAATTGCTGTGACTATCAGAGATTCTAGTGTGTCCTCTTTCCACTGTCGCTGTCTGTTATCCAATAAGTAGAACCAGTGATTGGTTGGTCTGTTGAGTCTGAATTTCTGAAAACAAATCGTTTCTTTAGGAGCGTAAATGCAGAGCTGAAATATCAAATGAACTACGCGAAACGCGGAAGATTCATCATCTTCAACAACAGAACTTTCAAAGTGATCGGAAAAGAGTTGGAGGAACGTTCCGGTACAGACGTCGATTTGAAGAACCTGCAGAACGTCTTTGAGAACGTCTTGCAATTTGAAGTTGTTGTTCACAACGACATGACAAGTGGACAGATGGAGGACGTGATGCGTTCTGGTATAGTATTACAATTGACTATGATGTTCTAGCATGCACTGAAATCGAAACTTATTTATAAACTCATGGCCAATAATTTAAACTTTGCTTTGGTATTCTATAAAGACTTAAGAGATTTATAGAAGCGCAGTGGATATTTTTATATACATATAATATATTATTAAGGCAATTTTTATAGCGCCGTAGGTCAGCCGAGGCCGAAGAAAAGGGCGCTCTATACGAGTTTGAAAATCAACGACAGCCATAAGATTGTAGAAAAAGAAAAGTCTTCAGCTGCGACTTGAATGTCTCGAGTGATGTCGCATTCTTCACATGTTCAGGTAGTTTGTTTCATGCAATAGGTCCGGCGATAGAAAAGAAAATCAATATTATGTTAAATCTGAATTACTGATGCACAAAACATGAGACATTGAGACAAACTACACAATAGCTGTTTATAGGAGATACACGATTTGTATTGAATGCTAGCGCAGTGGTTCCCGTAACATCGACTAACCTCAGAGAGGATCTTAAGTTCAGTAATCCTCGATCCTTTGCCTCCTTTCGTCCCGCTGGGTCACATGTATAAGTGCATTGATTCGTTTGTCCCATTGTGATGTAACTTGGCACTCGGACAATGGTTATTGTTAATCAATATTAGTTTTTCTTGTAAAGATCTTGATTGCTCTTCATTTGTGTAGAAGCAGCGAGAGATCACAGCAGCAGCGACTGTTTTGCTGTTGCCATTCTAACGTATGAAGAGAGCGACGGTCTGCTCTACGGCACAGACTCTTCCACTACCATCAACAGACTCCTGAAGCCTATCAAAACGTGCAAAAGTCTGTTTGGAAAGCCAAAGCTCTGCTTCATCCAGGTGAAGCAGACCTTTGACCTTTATGACCTATAACCTTTCGTAGTTCATAATGTATGTGGGTCAGGGTAGCTGAATGGATAGAGACTTGAAGGGGCGGTATAGAAATGTGGGAATAAATAAAAAATAAATAAAGTGCTCACCGTGTATCGAGCAGAGTACGCGTTTGAGCCGCTTTCCTTCAGTCAATTCCAGTTTTAATTGCGATTTCATAACTATGGGTTAGAAGTTGTTCAGTGTACGTTGAGGTATGTTATGTGATGTGTCAATGTACGCAGCAGACATCCTCAGTTCTTCACTTGCTTATCAACTATTAAAGCATCATACTTCTCTTCCATCGTCACATCTGTCAACTCTGGCTCCAGTGACTGGAAAGTATTTTGTAGACGTCTTTGGCTGTCATTCAGTTACAGCGGTCGGTCATTCCTTCATTTGGAACAATCGTCCATCTCCTCCATCTTCTCAACTCTCCAGCTGACAGACTGATTCTCGATCTCTAAACTGAAATCTTACTCTCTCCCGGTCTCTTTATTCCTATTAGGGTTAGGGTTAGGGCAGCAAAGAACCAAACCCTGATTCTTGCTCTAAACTGAAATCTTACTCTCTCCCGTTCTCTTTGATCCTGTTAGTGTAGCCTGCTGCAGCGTTTCACGTTGCACGTACCTTTGTGGAGAGGATTATCAATCTATACTGATATGTGTTGCACTTCATATCATGTGACATCTGACTTTGTGATGTTGACCTTTGATTGACCTCCTTATGTTCAGGCATGCAAGCAAGTCGAAAAGAGGATGGTGGTAGAATCAGATGGTCCAAAGGACAAACTGAAACAGATTCGCCTTCCACTTGAAGCGGACTTCCTCTACGTCTGCTCCACTGTTCCAGGTATGCCATTCAATTAACAACAGTACTTATTGAGTTTCACTTGGGCTATATAAATTATTACTTTCTACTAGGCAGTTCTTTGTAGCCCGTTTGTAGGAATTTCGTTGGTATTTCATATTTTATGAAAGGAGACCTACTACAGACGATACAAACCTGACGGGTATCCTAATTCTAACGGACCATCTCAACGGGGACTTTATGCTGTAATTGTTTATACGGTGGACTATTTTGACGATATGCGGTATGATGTTGTTAGGTCAGCGACGGATGTGCTGCGGTTTTAGAGCTATTTCCCGTTCTCGTATGCAGTTCTTGGTGACTGTCACCCGTTTCCTCTTCCTTAGAAAATTTGTTGGGTGTAAATTATTAAACGAATTGAACTTTTGCAAGTGAATCTTGACTTTGCTTTGCCATCTACCGTACGGCTGAATTTTCTGGCGATACACGGTAGAATGTTGTTAGGTCTGTGACGGCTGTTTTAGAGCTATTTCCAGTTCTCACATTGCAGTCACGTGATTTGGATAAATATATTATAGATTGGTTATTATTAGTAGCAGGCTGCATAGAAGTTGCCAATGTTTCATGGCCTTTGAAGTAATCTCGTACTAAAATAAAATCCTAGATTCTGAACTAAGTCAGCGTGGAATGTCTCTTACAGAAGGATAGTCATCTCTCATCTGTCTCTCTCTTGTTTTAGGTGTCTATTCGTGGACCGAATGCGACCGAGGCTCGTGGTTCATTGAGGCACTCACTGACCGTCTGACGAGACTCGCCCTTGAAGACATCGACCTCGTTCGGATTCTAACCAGGGTCATCAGCCAAGTGGTTAAGGAGTTGATCAACTCTGAGCACCTAGACCAGAAAGTGCCTTCGTTCTGCTCGATGCTCACAAAGGACGTCTTCTTCACCAGAAAACCAAGTCCTTCTCCTCCGTCCGCTTGAAGTCCTATCATTGCATAAGAATAATAGAAATGTTTACAGTGTTATGTATACAAAACGTGATAATGGTGAAAGTTGGTTTTAACAAATTAACGTCTAGAGCACAAAGTTTGGTCTGAAGAACGTTGTTGGTTAGTCAGAGATGATTGCTGGCTTAATTAGAAATCATAGGTTTTTGGTGAGTGTACATTGGTATAATTGTATGTATCGTATGTACATACGCATGCATGTGTGCGCGTGCATACACTTGATATATACTGCATTTCAAGTGCTGCACAGATACACGCCTTGTATTGAAACGACGAGGATGTAACTTTCCCTACAGATTTATCTCTTCAAATGGAATTTCACCGTGTTTTCATTTGTTTATTTTACCTTCAGAATAATTGTTGCTGTCCTGAGTCGCTCTGCACTCAGTAGCTGATAGATTCGACTTGTATCTCATGCTCAGCATGGGTTCAGTTATGGCGAGAGGGCTCACAATTGACTTAACATTGTGTCGTCTTAGTATATTCGTTTATTATGATTATTCGTACAAGTGTAACTTGTGATCATGTGACTTACAAGCATAGAGTAGTTTTAACATCTCAAGCAAACGCTGTATTTTGGTGATATTTTGCTAATAGCTGCCTTCTCATTGGGAATGTTAGAACGTGAAGCTTTTTAAGTGTCCTTTTCCATAAGACTTATCGCATTATTTCAACGGAGAGGGTACTTTGTAATAACAATGAAGCAAAGATCGAATCCCATAGCCCCCCCCCCTCCCAAACGTCAACTCAGCATTTTTCATTTGCTATTAAGCGATTATAACCCGAACTGCATTACGACGTGTGACGTCTTTCTGTCGGCCATGACAGTTTGATTCGACTTCTGTTATAATCTGTGATTATTTAATCAGCGTATTCTTGTTATGACATTGTACTGCACTACTAGTGTCTTAGTGCTAAAACAGGTATATACTGTTATTTCAAGATGTTATATCTTGTCTTGATGCTTGTAAAAGTTTCCTTTCTTTAAGTACTACAAGCTGAGAGCTGTGTGCAGGGGCTTCTATCCTTATACCAAGCGGGCGCAAGTGCGCCCAGTGGAAAAAGGGGGGGAGACATGTTATAATGTATAATTTTCAGAAATGGGGGGTAGACAGGTCAGACGGGATGGAAGAATACTTTTGACAGGGGAAATGGAAAGTTATGAGTTTTTGAGCCCGGCTGCTTAGGGGAATAGAAGCCCCTCCCCTGGCTGTGGGTTGTTGTTGTTATTCATCGTTCAACCCTTGTTACTAACTGCAGATTATGCAAAACCATGTTTCTGTGTTTTTCGTTAATTTGATCTGTTCTTGTGTTTCCTACGCTCGTTCAGTGAAACGATGATTTGCTACGTATGTATCGAGACGTAGATCATCCGCAACATTTTTCGGTGCTTTGTGGTTGGTGGGATTAAGGAGATTGTGTTATTTCTCAGACGAGTAGATCTCCATGACATTTTAACTGTATGCGGACAGACCATGAGTTGTGATCAGTTATACTGTTTGAATCGCTCGCATAAGCCGAATAGTTTGTCGCATGTGATTTACAAATGTGTTTAGCACAATTTAAGAGAACTATATTTGCATTGTTACACCAGCTCAAGGATACAGTTCAGGGTTAGACATGTTTTGTAATTTAGAATTTTGCTCAATAGAATGTAATATAGAATTTAATATCTTCGTCTTTAAAGCCCGTAATGACAGCTCAAACAGACTGGTGCTGATGATATCAAGGGAAAATAGAAAGGCAGGCCCTTAGGGCAGCTATTTAGTCCTGATATAGGCCTATGTATGAAGCGTTAGCGACTTTATTTTCTTGGTCTTTGCATACGAGGGTGAGCAGCCAGTCCTCTTCCTCACCGTCTCGTCTGCCCACCATCAGTGTACTCATAGTAGCTGAGGAGTTGGTGGAACTGAGATCTTGAACCAAATTGTGTTTGCCCCCTTCGTTGACTGCCAGCACAAAGCTATTCAGCAAAGAAAGACATTGAAGACATCATTATATTGTAATTGATTTTTGTTTGATTAATTATTACATGTCTTCAATGGATTTTTATACTTTCATCGGATTGTACACTTAGCGCTCTTTTACTTTCTTATTGCCCGGAACATTTTTTACCCATTTGAACATTTAAATTGCATAGAATGAAATTGATGAATTTACAGAGATTGAAATGTAGTTCTGTGTAATCAAGGAAGAGCCATTTACTTAGATTAACTTACATAAAAAAGAACTGAGTTACAGTTTGATTGCTTTTCTCCGTATAAAAGTCTGTTTACAATGTTTAATTTAGCAAACAAGGGTCGAATTTTTGGTTTTATGTAAAGAGCATCTTGTCTTAATTTTTTATCAATAATTTTTTATGTGTTATGCGTACATACATGTTCCTTTTGGGTTTACCCTCTATAATACCGTAGAATTACCTGATTTATCTAACAAAATTCTGGTGATCAATAAAGCATCTTGATTCTTCATACATTTAGTTTGGTCTTGTAACTGAGTTTTTTGTTATTCCAGACGCTATTGAGAACTGCCGTTACTAGCTATATCTGTCTCTCTCTCTGTCTCCCTCTCTGTCTGTCTGTATGTCTCTCTCTTTCTCTCTCTCTCTCTCTTTGTTGTTCTTGTCTCGTACTTTGTTAATCATTATTTGATGACATTATGTTAGCAGAAAATGTCTGAGTTTGCAAATTCTGTTACATTCTCGGAAGAAGTTCATCCTGCGAGTCTCAGAGTTCAGTCAGTGGTCGATGAGTTGGACGGTATCCCATTATCTGTGCACATATCGGTTCTGTTGTTGGCTGTATATGCATCCACACTCCAAACAAGGAGTAAGGAAGGTTGCAAGTCTGTTGGAAATTGCCTAATCATAGTCAATCCTTTCAAGTCTGTCGTCTTTACGTAGATTTCTTATGGCGCAACATAAATGCCATCAGTCTGGAGTGTTTATCGCTACGTCAGTTCATTGATTGGAGCGCTCTAAGCAGCACGACTCTGTTTGTAACGATGATGATGACGACGACGACGATGATGTGTAAATATCTGATAAGATGGCGGCGCCCTATAAATAGCTGCTTATAGGGTGGGCGTGGTAGCGGTTGCAGGCGAAGGAATTGTGATCGAGACAATCTGTTTGCTGTTTAGAAGAGTAGGAGGAGAATGAGGAAGAAGAAAAGGAGAAGGAGTGGGATGTAGAGAAGGAGGAAGAAGAGATGGAGGAGGAGAATAAGGAGGAAGAGGAGAAAGGCCTGCTTCTGCTTGTGCCTCCGCTGCTCTTTATATTTAATACGGAGATGCTGCTGGCTTTTATCCGGGTCCTTAAGATGGCAACATTACAACCCAATGATGAATTGATTCTCTCAGCTACTCGCTGGGCCAACTGCTGATGCAGCTGATGCGCAGTGTTATTGCATCGCATGTACACATCCCATGATTTGTATGGGACGCCGATTCAATCAGAAATCACATTTAACCCTTTTAATTCCAACCGGATCTGTAGCAACAGCAACCGTTGTCCTTAGCAACTGGTTGCCTAGGAACAAGGGAGGTAGATTTTCTTGTGAACTGTTTGCATTTTCATTTCCCTAACCATGATTTCATCTCTTTTTTTAAATTATAACATTATTTTCGTTTATTAAATCCACATGACAAACAGCACTGTGACAGGTAGGCTACAAGCTATGCAAAATACGGCCTACTAACACGACACGCAGGTCGGCCTCACAGCAGGTTCGACTTGCACTATTGGCCTAAGTGCTGGAACACTCCTGGTACCGGTACGGCAAATCCGGGAGTGGTCATTGTTACTCCTTATGACAGCTGAATTTGCAATTGGTGCTGACTGGGAGTTGAAGCCCCACTGAGTGACCCCCCTGACAGTCCTACACCCTCAGCAATAACATCTGAAATGACATCAAAAGTCGGTTCAATCATTGGTCCACTGAGTTGTTGCGTTCAGGACGCAGACACTTTGCATCTCATGATCCAGGCCTACATTGTTACCTAGTTAGGCAGGCTATTGCGGAAATATTTTGGCCACGAAAGTAAGTGTGTTAAAAAGTAACAAAGACTTGAACTAGGCCTAGTTTAGTTAACCTACCTACAAAATCAGATTCCAACTTCAAATTTTTACGCCAGTTGAAAACTAGTTGAATTTCAGAAACTGTTTACTGCTGGTTGTATGACAGCTGAGTAAGAAACGTGAAGCCGTGATCCTCTATAGATAGATTGTTGTGATATAAGAGCAGAGGAGCTGAGCTGATGGGATTAGAGGGGAGGTGGCTGGATGCAGTGGGTCGCTTTCTTTTTGAGTCCATTCAGACCATTTTGCATCTTCACGAGTGTCGTGAGTGCAGCTAAAATCACGGACTATAATTGTGTCTGTGCGGTTATTATTTCGAGTGAATCACTTTCAGGCCAACATTTCAAGACGTTTCCGGTTCTCACTGAAAGAGTTGAGTATCGTCGCTTGAAGTAAAAAGCACTTTATTTGTGTTTATTTAACGAGTTTTCATGGATGATTGTAAGATTAAGCTTAGCTGTTGGGAAGAATGACGAATATTAGGGAACGGGTCTCGAATAGAGGAAATAGGTCGTGTAATGTAATGTTAGCTTATGTGTGTATTTCTATCCCGTTCCTTTATTACAGCCCATTACTTTTCAGAGGCGGTCCCGATTACTGCCTTCAGCTGTATCGGAGTTTACACGCCGAAGCGCCTTGAGCAACTGTGAGTGAAGGACTTGCCCAAGGTTGCTATGCATGCGACCCTTCGGACACAAGGCAGCGACTGTCCCACTTGTGCCACGACGCCTCTTATAGTAATTGATTGATTGATTGACTTGTTCTATATTGGCTGATGTACCTTTAGTTATAATACAAATCGAGCTACTAACTAATAATAATAACATACTTGTAGAAATTGTGGTTGTAATTATGGTTCTGCATATTTTTGTGCTAAAACTTCATTATTACAAATTTATCACTGATCATTAGCAATATTCACTCAATCCTTCTGGACTTTTATATAGCGCCTCTTCCAGAAACTACTCAGAAGCGCTCTCAGTCCAAGCGCGACCAAAATATATCCAATGTGTAATCATCAACAAACCAGCTAATACGAAAACATCGATTGGACTGCAGTCAATTATTCTGTCATGAATCCCTTCTTCAACGGAATGCCTCTATAAAATCTTCTATATTCCATTCTATAGTCTGTAGTCTACTTTATAGGCTTTCAGCTTCTTATCCTTGTGCTGCCTCTCTCTTCTTTATATAAAACACCTGCATGAGGTGGGTCAGAGATCAGAGGTCAGAGGTCAGAGGTCAGAGGTGGGTCCGTAGCTGAGCGGAGAGAGCGGTTGGTCGATATCCGCCGTGACGTCATACTGTCTCTGACTTACCCGAATTCTGACGTGGAACCAGAAAGAGGGCCATCCATTAGTACGCCTACGCATAGGCGTAAATTGTGGGGAGGTACAAGGGGTACATGTACCCCCACTTGTCTTCTCTCTTTTTTGATCTCTCCCTTTATATCACACTATAGCTAGACCTAGTCACCCTTTAGATATTATGCTCTGGTCTTATCAAACTCTGAGCTCCCCACTCTTTTCCAGCTACTCCAGGGCTTCCATCCCCTCTAGCTCTTTATCCGCTTCTGCTCTTTCTCCATCAACCGAATCACTTGTTGGCCATATACAATCCAGCGTTTGATGAAGTTTAGGCATTGTACAATTCCATGCATCGCTCTGCCTTCGCATGCAAAGACTAGAATCCCAAAGTCTGTTTTAGCAGGCTAATTAAGAAAAACTACAATCATCCACACTGCCACTCATATATACATATATTATATGTATATATGAAATTGGTCCTATGGGCTATATTACGTATATAATTATGTATATTGTATAGGTCCATATGAACGGCGGAGTATATTATGAATGTACTGCTTGCGAGCTTTGTGCAAACAACAGCACGTATTATCGAGGCAGAGAGATTGGGAGCCATTTAGATAACATTGACACATTCCAAAGGACTCTTGTCTGACGTGGACGCCACAAAGTCTCCGTCTGCTGTTTTTGGTTGCTATGACGACTGACGCCGTCGATGACGTCGCTGGCGTCATGAAGTCTATTTCGGTGTCGTGATGACGTTTTCGTGACGTCGTCATTTTGGAGAGACAAGAGGATGGAGAGGAGGAGGAGTAGGATATAGAGAAATAGACACAGACAGACAGGTAGAGAGAGCGAGAGAGAGAAAGAGAGAGAAAGAGAGAGAGAGAGAGAGAAAGAGAGAGAGAAAGATAGAAAGAGAATGGCACCAGCTACGCGTTGTAGTATATAAAAGAGACACACAGAGAGACAGAAACAGATAAAGCGATAGACGGAGACAGACAAGCGAGAAACAGACAGAGTGAAAGAGAGAGACTGAATCCGTCAGTGGTTGGAATGTGACATCTGGTGTCTCTTGTGGTGCCTCTAATAATCAGCCTTGATTTGACTGCAATCATCTCTGCCGCCTCTCTTCTTATAATGCATACACATATATGCAATTATACATATGTATACACAGTGTGTATACAACCACACGTATAATAGGCCTATATA
>JAQFXW010000626.1:0-17721 GCA_034693945.1 Dendrobaena attemsi
AAGAAGGTCTCACGGGCCGCATTAAACGTTTCGGCGGGCCGCATGCGGCCCGCGGGCCGTAGATTGCCCACCCCTGGACTAAATCCATTCTATCCTAACAAAAGTCAACTCAGTTGAAGTTTGTTCAATCACCGGTGGCGCATTACTAAGTGACAGACTCTGAGCAGTATTAACCCATAGCGGGCACCTAGACTTCAAGCTTCTCCGGGACTCTCAACATGACGACGCCCGAGACTTAATTTCGTACTCTCTTTTCATACAATTTACTAAATGGACTTAAAACAGGAGTTTTTCATACAAGTTACTAAATGGCCTTAAAACAAGAGAAAAATAATTCTGTTTTATGAGAATGAATTTTAAATTTTTTATTATTATACAAATTCAAACAACAACATTTATTTCCAAGTTATAACAATTAAAAGTCCAACATAATTGCTGTTGATGGGCCCCTAGACATTAGTGGGCTCCTAGGCTTCAGCCTCATCACTCGTCAACCTTGTGGATAATGCGGCCCTGGGTCACAGATTCATGTCAGCAGACACGCTTGTTTCAGTCGATTCGGAGCTCCTAGTACATGTACCTCCAGATTTCCTCAGTTAGCCTATTGGTCCAGAGAACATTAAGTTTAAGCTGTTTTGGATCAAGGACAGCATCTTGTAAATCTTGCTTTCGTTTATCAAGTCTTTTCTTCTACTAAATAGCCTATAAGGTAAGGGTAAAGTTTAGTGTTGAAAATTATGTAGGCCTACTGACCTACTCGTAAAAAAGAATTGGAATTAAATGATGATAATTTTGTTAATAAAGCTTGATTGAGCTGGCCCAGAGGCCCACCGGGAAATTTCCCCGGTGGCCCAGTTCGCCTCTGACCAAGTATGATAGGAAATTAGGAGTAGTAGGCCTTCCTGACTCTATTTTCAACATTGGAGGCAGATTTAAAAAATATTCGAGCCTGGATAGGCCTAGCAGTGAAGTTGTCGTATACAGACAGTGGCGTAAATCATGGGGGGGGGGGCAGAGGGACTGTCTGCCTCTAGTCTTTGCCTCAGGTTATTCCCTGGATCTATTGTGGACGTAGTGCATAAACCAAAATTTGGTGTAATATCAAATACACACGTACACAAGACATGCTAGCTCTCAGAAATGGCCATTGTGCACTTTGGGCACAACTGGGGTGCCCAGGCAGGGGCGTGTTTAGGGAGGTTTTACGGGTTCAAACACCCCCAAATAATTTTTGCCCATGTATTTTTTTTATGTAAACCCCCACGAGATGTTTTGTACCAAATTTTTAATGGAAAAGTAAAAAAGTAAATTTGGTAGAAGAAAATTGACCCGAAATCTTATAAACTGACACGAAATCTGAGAAATAGTGGTGAATGTCTAAACAAAAGAAGCTCATCAGCTTTTTCGGCGACTTGCAGAACATAAATTTCGAGTTTTTGGGCGAATTACTTTTTAAAGAGTCATGTTTTTCGGCGGAAACCCCCTCCCCCCCAATCAGTTTCTGGCTACGCCTCTGTGCCTAGAGCTGTTACAGTACGCGAGGGCATACGCATGTATGGGACATTAACTCACCTCACAAGATAGTTTCTTAATGCACTCAGTTCTTCAGACTATAATTGAGTAATGAGTATGCTGAGACTATGCTCCAGTATATATACTGCATACAGCGTGTACCAGGGCTGATTTTTAGCGTGCAGTGCAGCAGTTGTAGGCCTACACAAATGTGCAGTTCTAAATAAATTTGTTTGAAGTTGTAAAAGCTGTTTGTGCACTTCGAAAATAGTAAAAAAAAGGGGGATAAAATTGTAGCTGATTGTAGGTCCTACTTTATTCGCATCAAATTATCAAAATTCCTATATCTCTTAACGGCCAGTGTACTTATTTTATTTATCTGAGGAGTGCCATGCACCTAGCCAACTACTCAAGAGGCACTCCCCACTACAGCACTAATGCAGAGTTTAACGCTTGAAAGAATTCTTTACTATATGCCATCTGGCAAATGAAGTAGTCTGCCTAGAGGACTCGTATCTTAGATCTCCAAACTGGCGTTTTATCCTTATGCTAAGCGCCCTCCCCAGAGAAATTGCAAGTGAAGAACTTGCTCAAGGTCTTTTCACAGTGGCTTGAGGAGGATTCGAACCTCAATTACCTCTTAAAATCAAGATTTCAAGTTAGCAGTGTTTAAACCGTAAATGAGAAGAATTAATAAAAGCAACCGGGGATGGATTAAGGCATGTTCAACTGAACAGAGGTCGTCCCCACACATGCAGAACTGATGAACAATTTTAATATGAAGAAATAATGAAGAAATTGATCAAAACTACTAATTTTTTTTATTCAAAACTAGGTCTATTCATTTTAATAAACACAACTTTAGTATTATAGTTACTAAATTTGCAATGCGTGCAAGATTCGTTGAGTTGGCTACGTGTCCTTTATTACGATTGGGCGAAGTTGAGACCCCTAAAATGTGGGGCCCCACATTTGGTAATCCAGGCCTGAAAGTAACTCGGAGACCAATTCAGATTGCCGTTAAGGTGTTAAGCAACTCCGTACAATAATCATTGGTACCATAATTCATAAACAAACTACCTGAATAACAAAAACATTTATTAGCAAAACAGTCATTTAATCTCTGCAGTTAAATGTATAATATACAAGGTTAAAATAATGCAGCTGCACCAGAAGCACATGATTATGCCATTACTTTCTGCAAAAAAATGGAAACGTACACAAAATAAGGCCTCAAGGAAACAAGCCATGAATGGCAGTTGAATCTGTCATAATGTACAAGTCCCACAGAAATAATACATAAGCAAAGCTATACACTTCATCAACATGATCAGCAGTAAAAGGCGTTAATATCCATGAAAAAATTAACATAGTCCGACATGATTGTAATCTGAAAGCTTCTCAAAACCAGCTACAGTGTATATTAACATAACTGATAAATGTCCTCATTTGTAGGCTACTGAACGGCCAATATCCCATTAACAAAATACAGCAGACACTGTATTCTAATGTAGACCTCAATTTATAATGCAACTGATGTCATGCAAAGCACTATGTATGTACAGTAAATCTAAGTTCAGTGCATCCAGGAGTGAATGAGATGGCATCAAAGATCGAGTTTAATCTGATATTAATTGACAGGTAAAAATTGGATGACAATAAAAAACAACATACTTTGAACTAAACAAACTTTGGATTAATAGCAAGAAGCAAAACGCAGTTTGGTTTGCAGGCAGAAACTATCAGTTAGCATGAGTGCCTGAACCTATGCTGAGTAAACCTTTAAAAGCATTATTATGGGGTCTATCAGATTTTTAACTTCCACAAAGTAAACAACTTTAAAATATGACAATTTTTTTCTAATAAATTTAGAACAAACTCAAAAGCAATCTTCACAGATATTCGCTACTTGTCACAGTTCATTCATTGTCATTATGACAAATCATAAGAATTTCTTGAACAATGCTAAGAAAACATATTAACACAAAATAATGGAATATAGTGAAATCCACAAAATTAAGTAACTGAAATTGCCATGTGGGAATTGTGGGTGGACCACTGGACCTCAATGACTAGACATGCTTCAATAAATAACTCAAGTCTCTTAGACAAGCACAAACAACTAACTATAAATGAAACCTAGTAAATCACAATTCAAGAATTTGTTACATGTAGCTCAACAAGTCATGGTAACAGTTAGCTGGCACTATAACTACACTAAACTGACATTACAACTATATAAATGTCAATCACAATCATATATTGGTACTCATTATGCTCATAGCAATGCAATTGAAAATATGTCATTTGAAATCAAACAAGCCACTCAAACTGTTGAAATGGTCTCTACCACAATTCTAACCATAATTCTCGTCGTAACAATGTAACCATCGGTGTCTGGAACTAACGCTCTACAATCACTACCTTATTTGCCAAGGGCACTTACAATTCGCGTTTTGCCATAAACATTTACGGCTTACATACAGCTTTATTCACTAATCACTACGTGTGCTTTATCTCCAACCGGCATTTACAAAATGAACGAACGCAATAATTTGATTCATTTTCAAATTTTGTGCAGAGCTGAAAAAGCACATCATTTTGACGGGTTATATAGCTAGTTGGTTAAGAAACAGCAAAAGCTTTATTGTACATCTCTGTTCTAAAATGAAGATCGTTAACATATTTAGTGGCCAAAAATTATGCAAATATTATGCTTACACTACTTTATAAAAATTACAACTTGCGATAGTGCTAACTTGATTGTGAGTAAATGAATTTGAATGATTGATTGAAACTTTCCTGCTTTCAGATCTATGGAAATCTTCAAGTGTAGTATTAAACAACAGCACCAGGCCTAAGATTTAGTTCTGCAGTGTGTTACATATTTTTTTAATAATAACAATAATAATAACATTCAAAGTATTTGAAGTGATAATACCTAGCATCATATGACTGGGTATGTATTGAAATTCGAACGTCTGCTACTTACAATAAAAATCAGATACTATCGAATTCTGACAACATTAAATTTTTTTACTTTACACCACCTGTATAAGAACACAATTGATAGCTTACAATCACGCTTTTCACAACAATCCACAATTCTTGAGGTTATTTCTCAAAATAATGTCTGTTACGGCAACCAAAACAAACTGAATGTTGTTAGTGTCAGTGGAACACGTAAAGTGCGTGTATACTTCCTTTTTATCCTGGAGACGGTTAAGGCTCTCATAGCGGCGGCGAACATAATTACTGGCTTCTTCAAACGTGTTTGCACCTGACAAAACAACAGAAAATTAATGCAATTGATGAATGCATCTCTATCAACACTAAATATTGTACGTTTACACATCAATTGACCGCCTCCATATATTCCCTCGCCACGTCACAGTAAAAGTTGGGAAAAGCAGGCAAACGCTGATAATTATTTTGATATCTCAATGTGCTTGTTTCAATACTACACCAGTTTATTATGCTACTTTATGTGTTTTATACCTTCTCTAAAGTCCTTTTATGATGCAAAATTACATACAAATAACACAAACATTGACAATTATTTGTTATCTGACAAGAGGTTCATGATCAGCTGCCTAAGTTGTTCCCATTTCTGAATATATGCATCCTCTTTTACTTTGTCTGCTTGTATCCGAACTAGCTTGGCCACAATCCAATGCCAAGCAACTCTGTTGTGGGACTGTAGCATTGTAGGCCCACCAACCTGGAATGACATCCCACATGAGCTCTTTTCATTACTCCAACTTGGCCGAGTTTCCGAGTGATTCAAGTGAGTTCAGTAACGGCTGTGTTGGGAGCACCACTGAGTAGGAAGGGGCGGCCATAATGACATACATTACATGTACAAAGGACGTACATTATCCATTTAAGAAGTTATCTTGTAAAGGGTGGTCAACGTGCTAACAGATTCCTTTACAATTGTACACATTTAGCCTTCTAACCAACACAACAAATATGACTTGGGCAGTTAGAAAATGTATCACAGAGCCATAACGTCTAGTTTAAAAAGAAATAATGCTCAAGAAGATTGACCCAACACAAGAGAATGCAGGATGGGCTCCAGTTGATGCATATGATCATGGCACCAGGATAATTTCACAAGTAGGTTGGGGTTAGTCGAGCAGAAGTTTGCTTTGCGACAGAAGTGCAAGTTCGAGCTTTCTTTATCAAGTCCTTAGCTTATAATTACTCCATATAATGAGCTTACTTCCTCACATGAGATGGAAAAGTTACAAAATTAATAGATAGTCAGTATATAATATAATGTCTCACATTGTCTTTGAATATTGGGTTTAGTAGTGAAATGTGTACATGTATGTTTTGAAACTTAGTCCAATTACCGGTATATTCAGGAAAACAGATTGATAGAGGCGATGACCAAATCTTGGTGGCAAAGATATCTTTCTTATTCAGAAAAAGAACGATTGATGTTTGCTTAAACCAAACATTGTTGCATATTGACCCGAATAGCTTCATGCTCTCCTCCATACGATTCTACAGCAAATAAATTGTTTATATATTACACACTTACAGTCTTACATTGATATTGCATTTTATGATTTGCCTGTTGGTCTGCGAGTCTGTCCTATAATTCATATTTCTGAATTAAAACCATATAAATTTGATGAATTTTTACAATTATTTCATTTCAGTGGGTACATGACAGCACAAAACTTGTAATATGACAGTTTATGACAAAAAAATATATATATTTGATCAGTTATGAAATTTTTGAAAATCTTAGTCTCATAGCCACTATCTGTACAGAAATTTAGTGGTCATCGAGGCCCAGGAAAAAAAATTTATAAGTGATTCTCGAGTCTCAAAAGATTGGGAACAGCTGAAGTAAGGAAGCATAATAATGAATAATGAAGCATGAGGTACCATGAACACTGATTGAACAGGGCATAGAAGTTAAAGACCTGCTTCTTATCACATGACCACCATTCTAGACTGAATCACAGAAGAAGATAAATAGTATACTCAGCTTAGTATTGTGTGATACTCGGTTACTCACCACTTCCTGATCTTCTCTTAACCTCATGTCATATTCGCTAAGTGCTGCAAAAAAGATAATGGCTGTAACACTTTCAAAGCAGGAAATCCATTTCCTGCGTTCCGGTCTCTGGCCTCCAATGTCAATCACCCTAAAAGTACGATCAGTGGTCACTGAATATTATTTATATATTTATTTCAACCGCTAAGAAGACAATCTGAGCCTAATATACAGAGCATCAGACGTATGTTCAGCGATGTTCACCATGGACAAAGATATTATAGCTGTTGTTGAATTATGGACTTTGAGAGCAGGCGAGTGTCCTGTAGGTAGACCAGAATTCACCAAGGAAGGATTGAGCTCACATGTTTGGGAGCACGTGTAACTGACCCATCCATTCTTTCGAACTTAACTTGGTTGACTATGAGGTCTAGAGGGCAGTCGTTGTCAGGCAGGTTTCAGAATTGGTCAACGCCTGTTGGTTGGCTTTAGTTTAATTGTACAAGACGGAGAATCTTCCAGTCTTTTAAGTTTGATTCTGTGAAATCCTGCCAACCGTGAACCACCTTCGTGCATCAATGCTGGCGAATTCATTCGCATGTATCTTTCGTGGTGCCGCTATATCTTGAGGGACCCGTCAGACCAAGGACTTCAGGGGCCGTGTTCGCCATAACACTGCCAATACGGTATTTGTATCGTTGCTCTTGCCATTCGTATAATTGTTCATTGTTTTACTTGATTTAAAATATATTTTACATTTAACTTCACGACTTGAGTCTTTAGTTCCATTTCCTTTAGGTGAGGTCATCTCTTTGACTTAAAATACGTAGCCAATTAAGATAATTTCGCAAGTCCTCGTGAAACTGTGCAAAGGCTAGAGTCACAGTAGATCATGGCAAGCAATTTGAATGATGATACAAAGGCAAGCCACATTATAAGCAAATGAATAAAAGCGACTGTGGTTAGGGATAACCATTTATGAAACCGCTTAACAGAAAAATGAGAAAACCATCAACATGATAGAATTAATGAAGTGATGCCAAAAAGAGCAGTAATAGAGCGGCCTCTGGGAGCAAAGCAAGTACCATGCAATAACAATGTTTCACAGCATCAGTTGATGTCACATTGCACAACAAATCAAACTATGCCTTGTCCTTTATATTGGAAGATGATTATCTAGCGCGATTATTGGAGGCTGGTCAGTCAAAATCAGTGTAAACATACTTGAGCACAAACATACAAACACAGCAGGTTTCTAACTTGGTGTCTCAAAGCCACATCGAATTGAATAGACTTTGCAAACCATGGTTTAGAGTAACTTATACTCTCTGGCAAACTGCTTGAAAGTAATCAACTAATGAACTGTAAAAAAATCTTACTGAAGATTAGAAACATGTAA
Organism: Dendrobaena attemsi; assembly: GCA_034693945.1. Classification (NCBI taxonomy): domain Eukaryota; kingdom Metazoa; phylum Annelida; class Clitellata; order Crassiclitellata; family Lumbricidae; genus Dendrobaena; species Dendrobaena attemsi. Next base: position 7,926 of record JAQFXW010000626.1, read on the forward strand.
AACAAAACTGGAACAAGTCAACTTTAGAAAAAAAATTATGAAAACACCTTAACAAAAAGTGGGAACAATAATGTTTGGAAAACTAATCCCTGACATAGTTAATGAAATTAAAATAGACAAAAAAATTATAGGCACATATCAGCAAAAATATGAAATAAGAGCAGTAGAAATAAAAAAACACACTAAATATCCTGAAATGACCACCCACTTGAAGTTGATTCCCTTCAAAATAAAATCCTGTTCCACAATTCCAGACGTTTTCACTCGTGTTCTTAGGATATCCTGTTCTGTAGGAATGTACAGAGGATGTGATATGTGGTCTAACAAATTCAGAAAACTGTAAACAAAACAAGATTCTGTAAAGTAAGATAGAAAACATTAATTATCAACAAATTTATGCAAATATGCAATTAAAGTAATAAGAATGAACGAATGTAATCATCCGTCAGTCAAATAAGCAACACGTCCTACACAGGTTGTAATGCGTCTAACGTAATGTAATTCGTTTATAATTTTGTAACCCTACAACCTGTATCACTTTAAAACATTAACCTGATTTGGACAGCCATTTTTCTCTTCTTGTTGCAAGATTTCAATTTTCAGCCTTGAAAGACTCTGAGTTTAGTATCAGCATTTTCCCAGATGTAGCTGAGTAGCTCTCATCAATACAAATCAGAAAATTTAATTCAAATCAGACTCTTAATTCATTTTTTGTGATGAAAGAGTAAATCGACACTGGACCCAAGTTGCAATCTTGAATCTGATGCTCTTCAGAGTACACTATACAGCAGTGCTGTCCAACCTTATTGGCACTGTGGGCCACAAAATAATTATTCTGGAGGCTGCGGGCCGCACCATCAAAAGCAACATCTCTGATCCACTCAGCAGGGTAAACGCTGTACACAAAAACACAAGTAACTTTATTGTATGTTTCTGAGGTATTTCCTAAATGCACTAACAGAGGCATGTCACAAAGCATGCTTTATCTTACAACTTATTATTGATATCTGCTAAAGCTCAGCATTAAGAGGCTCTCCAAACGTTTGCCTACTATTCAGCAGAATCGTTCAGCTGGTACTCATAAGAACGTCTGAAGCAGTCTTGAACACTCGTATCTCTCCACAGTCGCTTCATGATTGCACCCAGCTCTGAGTTCAGTGGCACATTATCATCTGTCACCATGCTCAGAAACTTCTTTGCATCAGTCTAAAAGGAACCACATTATGGCAGTAATAAAAACATAGCTCAGAAATTACAGTAACAGCTACAATAGTAATAAACCAGTAGTTTAATGGAAACAAGTTATACAACAGTATTTTCAAGAACAGCAAAAAACTTTGGAGAAATCTAAATCAAGAACACCACTTAAAAACAATGAAAATAACAACATAATTGACTAAAATAAGCATAGAAAGATTTAGTTGTTATTGTTAATTTGTCCTGTACGAGGACATAGCACCATTTAACTATCTCTCGGAGGCTTAAATCATCACACATGCAAAATTATTGTCCCATACATCTAAGACCCTGAATTATGGTATCATACATATATCTAAGACTCTGGGCTTGTCACATCATTCAAAACTCAAAGCGAAGCTGAATGATAAAATGATAACAGAATTGGCGTGCAAATCGAAATGACTGAATCACATACCATTCTGTCTGGCTGAGCGAAGTTGAGTTTGAGCAAACCCATGGCACGAATAATCGCTAAAAGACTCTGAATTGTGTTACTGTGAACGATGTCTCTGTATCCTAAGCATTCCTGGGCTGAGTAGCCATTTCCACAGATGATTCTAATAAACAGATGATAATGGTCACTAATTAGAACAAAGCTCATTTGTTATATCTCTATCAACATTAATATGACATTAGTATTTTTACCATCACAAAACTGAAAACTCATGACTAATTAGTTTGAAAAGAATTAATTAACACAGCTGACAGACAATTCTAATTTGTACACCGCTGACGCTATTAAAAGTAACAAAGGCAAAAATATAATCACACCACTGATATACCTCATCTGTCCCGTGACAGGCTTTCTCGGTCATTGGTCCCTCTATATGGAATGGCATCCAGATGAAAATCCGCATCCTGCCGAGGGAAGGAGCGTCAAAGTTCTATAGACTCCTTAAGTCTCACTTTCTCCCGTGGTTGGGGTGAGTAGTTCCATTGAAGGAGCACTCTATAAGTTCAGGAAATGAATGGGTCATTCGGATGTTCTCTGTTGAATCCCAGACCAGCAGTGCATTCTTTTAGGAGCCTTGTACTGCATCTTGGGTGCAGCACTGGTTTATATTTGTGAGTATTTTACTTTATGACAGGAAACATAGCAAGGTAAATAAAAATAGGTTGCAGTTGTCATTAATTATGTTCTAGCAACATTTTACTTTGATCAGTAAATTTCTGATTTTCACGAAGGACCAACGTTTCTGTTCACAAGCTTACAAAAACAAATATACAACTTCATAAGTAGACAAACCTCAGCTGTTTGAGGAAAGTGCTTTTGCCTGACTCTCCAGCTCCTAAAACAAACCATTAACATATTAAAATAACGTTCAATATATCCAATAATAATAATATTTTCGTTTAATAATTTACTCAAATGACACACCACATTATGGTTACAGACATAGTATAAGGCATGATACAGGCTATTACAGGAGTCGAATTTAACCTATGGCAGCTATGCAGGGTGCCGCATGCAATCTACATATCGATTTACAACACATCTAATTTCTCTACCATATAGACACACTTTCATGGCAGTCGAAGCCCATGGTGTCGTCTTAGATCGCGAGGTTTCTTTAGACAGCTGAAGACGCTCTATAAAGCACTGTTTGTGCGGTCATTCAGTCACTAACTATTCGGTCACTTTATTGAAGTCCTACTTATAAACGTATTATTCGAACTAATGGTTACTGAATATCAAATAATTGTGCACGTCCGCAGAGTACAATAGGGTCTATGGTGTCACTTTAGAACTACAGGGAGGTCCTTTGGATGTTTCTTAGGACTGTTGTGGATGGACAATAAATGTTGTCACTTTCAAAGTGTTGAACATTGATGCTATAGAAATTACAAAAAATTTATACTAATTTGAAGCTAATGCGATTCTTAGTAAATTTTAAATCTACAGAAATATCCCTACCCAACAGTAGGAGTTTGGCTTGTCTTGAAACAGCTTCAGCCTCAGAGCGAAGAGTTAGGTCAATCTGGCGTGACCTCTCCGCTGCCATCTTGTCATGACTCTGTATGCAACCCATGATGCTTACTGACACCTGCAATCAAATAGACGCCTGCAATCTCCTGAGATCTGGCAACCGATTTAATATGGAATGGAACTTGACTAGTGGTCACATAAATGTCAATTGTCAAATGTCAAGACAATTATTTAAGCTCTGTGCTTTGCATCGGTTTCAAGTCAATTAAATATTCTTCTTTGAATTGGAGCTCATACTTGATAAAACATTGAATGCTGACCAACCACAATTTCTAATCTTAAAATCAGTGTTCATTTCCTGACTTACAATTTTCCATGACTTTCTTTTTCTAATCGTGCTAGAGACTACAACTGTTCATCGTGAATTAGCTTCCTCAGTTGCTAGATTTGAAATTGTTTCCATCCATAAATGACGTCATGCACTTAGGGAGAAGGGGGAGTTCAAGAATTTGTGACAATGTGTGACATGGGGAGAGGTGGGTCAGCAATGTGTGATGTCACGTTTGATTTTTGAGTAAACTATCATTGTTAATTTTTGAATCATTGAATTATAGGCCCTACATGTAGTCATCGTCATTATTGACCTTGGTTAGTTACACTACTTATATACAGTGGCCACTCTCAGATTTGATTCATATCAATAAGCTTATTAATTTACACGTCTGCTCCGACTCCTTTGGGACTTGTATTATTTGAGCAATTGACAGGGTTCAAATTATTCTCCTGGCCCTATTCATAGATGTCTTAATGTAGGCTACATTAAGAAATCTATGCCCTATTTGATGTCAGTGCTGCATTCAACACTGTCGACCCTAAAATTTATTAGACCGGCAGCATGTCTCATCTGGACTGAATGATGCATTTCTTGACTGGACAACTGACCTTTCTGCATCATCGCGCCCTTTGTGTGGTCCATGGTTCCACTGAGTCCATGCTAAATATTATTTGCCGCAGGGCTGGGTTTCATCCTCTACAAAGTCTACATAATCTGCACTTCTGATTTAGCCCTCCTTCTTGCATCGCATGCAGTCCAAGGTCAGATATATGCAAACGACATTCAAGCATACATGGACTGACTCTCATCTTAAGCGCTATGGATGAGACCTTGGCTGCCCAATTGACTGCGTTTAAACCAGACAATACTCAGTTTATATGAAACTGAATTCCATAATTAGACCTTCTCAACTGTAGTTCGTGACCTGGGTCACTTTTACTTCACGACAATAAATGTTATTTGAAACGTGTTTTTTTTATAAAAATGGCGATTCGAGTGGGTAATTTGGGGGTGGGGTCAGAGTTCTGTGATGTCATTTTTGAGAGGCGTTACGCATTTGTGACTACGTGTGACGAAGATGAGGGGTTGAAAATCGGCCTAAATTGCGTGACGTCATTTATGGGCGTCCCTATGTTCAATTCAATCAGATCTAGCCTCATTGTAAGACTTACTTTTTCTAATTGCTTAACATCAATATGCTGCTTCTCTGACTCAGTTGGCAGAACTTTCTGGTACTGACCTGATTACAGCTTGATTCTAGGTTGCTACTGGTAAACAGACTCGATACTCTATCCATTACTATTTAATAAATAAAATTACTCTAAAATTAAAATTACTCTACAGATATTTAGTCCTTCCTAGTGACAGCGCCAATAATAACGCACGATACAATACCGGAGAAACAAATAGACCCAGTTTCTAAATGTTTGCCAATAATTTTACTCAAAGTCTTTGATTCGGTTTGAAACAAGCCATATAATGTAATGTCTCTATTATTTTCTTCCCGTGTGTGCTACACTGCTTTAATTTTGAGCAACGCTTTCTAAATAGTGTGGTGCTTCTGCGGCGAAAGCTTCCGCCAAAAAAGGCATCCAAAAGTGCTTACACGGCGGCAGCTTCCACCATCGTGATGCAAGATGGCTTATGCGGCGACAGATTCGGCCATCTTGAGTTTGCTTCAATCCGACGAAAATGACTAAAGACGATACAAACCCTAATCCTGACCCTCACAAACGCCGAAACTGACCATAATCTCCCGACGCTTGACGACCACAAGCCGTAACGGCCACCCCAGACCCCGCTGGGGGAGCTTACGACGCTCCCCCAGACCCCGTAATCATTAGGGGCTAGAATTGTGTAGTTATAAAAATTCCTTTTAAAAAAGCCCTGCTTTGGGCCTTCACACTTTTGGGACTAACTCGGTTCCTATGCGTGTGTTGACCTATGTATATAGGCCTATGCATTTAGGCCTATGCACGTAGGCTTATGCATGTAGGCCTATGTATGTTGGCCTATCTATGTATGCCTATGTATATAGACCTATGTATGTAGGCCCATGAGTTTTGGCCTATGTCTACAATTTATTTATGTAGGCCTATGCATGTAAACCTATGTATGTAGACCTATTCATTGTAGGCCTATGCGTATAGGCCTGTGCAAGATGCATAGGCCTACCTACAAAACCATCCTTTCCGTATACCCCACGATAAGCAAACGCTAAGAGCACTTTCCGCCCCGGGTGACGTAATTGACCTTAGATATATTAGATAGGTATGGCATCACATTAAATTGAAATTCAGTGCTTGCTTGCACTATCCATGCTTATTATATCTATGTGCTTCGTACGACGGGAGACTCCGCAGCAGAAGATTTATCCTTCTAAATAACTTAGTTTACCACTTACGTTGCTGTTCATTCACTTCGTGTTCTTACACTCGCCGCAGGGAACAGCGCACCGTATAAAAGGTAAACGCTTCTATTAATTCCAAGGCTTAGCAAATTTAGGTGTGAAGAAAATGCTAGATCCCCTATACGCCACCGTAGAATTATTACACTTGCGTTGATCAATTTTATATTTAGACCGCGATTTCATAAATCAAGTACTGTAAGCCTATTTAAAACATGATCATAAACCAAAGCTTAGAACCAACCTGCCAGCTTGCAAAAAATAGATTCCTATTGTGCAGCCTCAGAAAGTTAGAAGCACTTTTGCTGAAAACTGGAAAAAAATAACTTAATAGCACCTTCCCTCTTAAAAAAGTTTTCAAACTTTGAAGCAGTCATAGACTATATATATTAAAGATTCCGCTCTTAATAATGTAGCACCGATCGTTGAACTTAATTCTTAATTATTATTTTCATGTAATTTAGATATGCTGAAACATACATAAAAAAAGATAGTAGCCTGCATATCCGACATTCAAACTTGGTGCGCACCTATGCGACTGAAGCTTAATGCTACAAAAACACAATTTATTTGGTTTGACCGTCGAAATAGACTGGATATTCAAACGAAAACCACAGTATATATAATTACACAGTACGCTGACTTATGGCCACTGCCATAGTCAGAATGTGTGACGAATTTTCTAAGCGTCCGCCATTTTGTAACTTGAGATTCAGCTGACCCCGTTCAATTAATAAAGTTCGAAATTGGAACAATAAAGTTCGAAATTGGAGCATCAAAATAAGCCAAGATTCCAAGGTTGGGATGTTAAGCCAAGACCTCGAGAAAACTGTAATAATGGGTTATAATGTTCCAGAATGGAGTTGTGTGCAGGTATTTTTAGGAGAACAGCTATTTTTAGAAACAAATAATAGTTAACAGGCAGCAATGTGAGTCGACGTACAGTGTAATTATATATACTGTGGTAAGAGGCTACAAGATGGACCAGCGTTCTCGTATCACAGTCATCCCCGAGGTAGGGTGTATATTCGGGGAGGGTATAATTGTCTCTGCCTCCTCTGACCTCCCGCAATTCCGACACTTGACCACCACGAACTACTTGCCTCTGGAGTCTGGACAACCCTTCCGATTTGACGCAGCGCTCGAGATTTGGCTGGTGGTCTGCACTTGGCCTTCGAGTAGCGCCCTAGAAATTTTGAGATTACAATTACGATTAAATTTGGATTTAAACTAGGTTGTACAGCTGTGCAGTTGGGGAGGGTGTAATTGGCTAGGTTTGGATCAAAAGAATCGTCATTGAATCTTCAACACTGGCTCCATCTGTTTATGATTCATTTTTATTAATTCCTATCACTTCTATAGGGCCTCTGCTGAATACCTCTCCAGCCCATTTCAGGCAATGAATGTCAAATACCTGAGTTGGGTATATGCTCATGAAGTGTCTTTATTTAAAGGAACAATGTGGGGCGTGGTAGTATAGTGGTGAAGGTCACCACCTTGCAATCGAAGGGTTGCATGTTCGAATCCCACCCACCACGTAGAGACCTTTAACAAGTCTTTCACTCACAATTGCTCAAGCGCTTCGGCATGTAAAAGTCCGACACACCTGCGGGACCGTCTCTGAATAGTAGTGCACTGTAAGAGGCGGCATAGAAATACACACATACATACATAGATACAATGTTATTAAACTAATTCTAAAGGATTGTTCTTCTGTTTCGTGAGCACATGGGATTGGACGAGGGTTATAAGAAGGAGCATCAGAGGAATCAGAGTATGACTGTTTGAAGAGGTGAAACTTCAACTTAGAATGACTTTAGGAGTGATAAGGAAGACTGAGTCAAGACAAGTTTATTTATTTTTATTTATTTATTCACACATTTATATAGCGTCCCTTCAAGAACACTACTCAGAGGCACTCCCAAACCAGCCCAGGCGAAAGAGCACAGTCTTAAGAGAAGAATAAAAGGAACTAGAAGAGTCTTTATGGCCTCCGAACAGTCCAGATTCTAATCCCGTCGACTATAAAGTAGCTGACGTGATGCAAGAGTGAGTCTACCAGACAACAATCCATAATGTGAACCATCTGAAGCAACGCTTGTTGAAAGTGTGGGATCGTCTGGATAAAAAGATAATCGACTATGTTGCCGCCCAAATGGCGCCAGCGCCTCAAGGCAGAAAAAGAACATTGTGAACATCTTCTTTAATTAAATAATCAAACCATAGTAGGCCCATTACACAACTGAACGTTTCTTCACAAAAATATTTTAACTTTCTTCGTGTTAGAAGTATTTTGTTACAAAATATGAAAAACCTTTTAAAACTGAAATGTCCTAAGATGAACTTGAAAAACTCTATCGTATCTTTCTATCCGCTCCTATTTACGAGATGTTGGAATCATATTGTGGGTTCAATTCTAAATATCTGGAATTTTTTAGTGTGGTTCATTATCAGGTAGGCTATTAGAGATATATTACCAAAAACATTTTGCCTTACTTTCTATTGAATTACGATGTATATTATACATGAAATGTATATACAGTATGGAAAACATAAAACTATACAATAAAAAATGTAATTTGGCAAAAATCCTCTTTCAGAGTTCAAGCGAGTGCATGCAAATGGAGCGAAAGGGAAATATTGAGAACCGCCGAAACAGATTGGATGATGACTTTTAAGACTTCTTCAGTTCTTATCAAAGCACCGCAGAGTCGCAGACTCTCGTCAGTGTAGGCCTACAGCCAGGGGCGTATTTAGGGGGTTTACGGGTTCAAACCCCCCGAAATGATTTTTGTCCATGTATTTTTTAGTTGTTTTTAGGTAAACCCCCCCAATCCTAACCCTAACCCTAAAACTTCTAACCCTAACCCTAACCCACAATTCCGAGAAATTGACCCCAAAATCTGTGAAATTGTGGTGAATGACCAAAAAAAGGTCATCAGCTTTTTTAGCAACTTGCAGAGGGAAAATTTCTGAACCCCCCGAAATAAGTTTCTGGCTACGCCTCTGCCTACAGCATATAGGGCTGAGACTTGGCTCAAGATGTCGTAAGGAAAGACCTAGCAACTGTGAACGGTTACCGAATGGTTTCAATGCGTACAGCACGCTTTCTCCGACGACTATTTATTATTCTCCGCAGCTGCTCCTGAATGGCTGCAGTTCTTCCATCCACTCCACCTGTCTCTCCTTCCTCTCTTCCACATATTTATCCTCCTTCACCTCTTAATCTCCTCTTTCATTCATTTCCTATATTATTCTTCGCACTCTTTTTCCGGCTTCTCCTCCTATTCTGTTCCACCTAAATGCACTTCACTTCACATCTCTCTCTCTCTCTCTCTCTCTCTCTCTCTCTCTCTCTCTCTCTCTCTCTCTCTCTCTCTTTCGACTTCTACTATTTTTACTAATGGCTTTTCTATTTCTGCTCCATTTTATGGAGCAATAGATTCCTAGAAGAGGCGATCGTCTGAGTGGCGGCGGAAATGACAGATTGACAGAACGACGCTCTTCTCAACTCTTTCATCGTCCCACCACCAATAACAATTGCCCGCAGACGCACACCTACACACACACAACCACCCATCCATCAACATACACATACACACACACCTACACACCTACACACACACACACACAGGCCTATATAATATATACACGCACCTACACACATTCACATCTACGCACCCATACCCACCCACCCACCCACACTCACAGACACAAATACATCTGCACACATGTCTACATGTACGCACACGCACACACACTCGTCACGGTCCCCCACTGGCCTCCTCTTCTATAGCCAAGCACAGCAGCAAAGCTGTGCGTCCAATTCCAGCGAATGGTATTATAATTAACAGTGGCATAGCTAGGGTCGTTTGGGCCCGGGGACAAT
>JAQFXW010000627.1:0-17721 GCA_034693945.1 Dendrobaena attemsi
TCAGGAGGAAGGTCATTCCAGAGACGAGGTGCAGCATGGGAAATGGCTCGGTTGGAGAATTTGAGATGGCTAGTCACCAGTGGGCGAGAGAGAGAGAGAGAGTGAGACAGGAGGAAGATCGAGCGGAAACGAACTGACTGGATGGTGAAGAGGTCACGAAGATATTTGGGCTGGGAATTTTGTAAAGAGTTGTAAGTTAGCGAGATGACTTTGAAATATGGGTCCGGGTTGCACTCCCAGAAAATTTTGAATTCTACATTTCCGTGGGTGAGTTTTAGCGAATTTTGATGGACAGACCGGAGCCTATATTCTTAATAGCAAGGCTGCACTAAACTTATGAAACCCGGATTTTTTTTCCTGAAAATCCACATTCCATGGGTGAGTTTTAGCGGTAGGCCAAAATCTGGAGGTGGTTTCAGACAATTGTAAAGCGAGAAAACAGATCGATAAGTCACTACAGCTATAGGCGTCGTTTGACTTGCATGCCGTCATAAAAGATATTCTTTTGACCAATACCGATAGGATGCCACGCCTGCATGAGTTCTCGTCTGGATAGGAACTGGTTTCAGGTGAGGTGCCACCATGGCGTCTCATACCGTCATACTTCGAGCACTGGTTTAAGAAGCCTGCAATTTTGTGATTGATTTGTTATAACTCGTTTAATTTTCCCTACTCTCGAGTTGATTTTAATCTATGTAGTGTAACCTTTGTAGTATTCGACACAAGGAACCTATTATTCTATATCGGACTACGTCAGATTAATCGGAAAACGCTATATAAGGCGTAGTAAGTTTAGGATCACATGTGCATTATGCCTGATTTCTGCCATCAAATCTAATGCACCTCTACCTCAGATCGAACGCTTAATGGGACGAACGAATAAGGCAACTGTTTAGGCATTGAGTAAAGATCATCATTGGCATTTTATTTTTATCTTTCATTTCATTTCACCCGAGGTATTCAGGATGCCTCAGGTTAACGTGCAAAATTGTCCAAAGACCGACTATGGAAATTTGCATTCTGGAATGTGATCAGAATAGGCCTCTGAATTGTGACAAATTCTTTTAATTTATTATAATTGAAACACATTAAAACATTGTATAGTGATTTCGTGTTTCTGAATGAGTATCTCAGTATCCGACAACATTATTTTAATTTAGGGGCCTAGATAGTACGCCTAAATATGCATGATGATAATGAACTTCATATGTGTTTGCATGGGTCCGCTCTTAGACTAGACTGTTTGCTCACGGTGTGTGATGGTATTGTTCATGAAAACAGTGTTCTAAGCTATATACGCCAGTTGTTTGGGGCGTAATTACCCCATTTCCTACGGAGACATTTCCTCTCTTTCGCCCCATGCCAGAAGTCGTCTGTGGTGAGAAGAAGCTGTAAAACATGACGTTGCAGGCGATTTAGCGTCGGAAGTGAGCGCGCGACCAACTTCCGGTCCTGCGTTGCTCTCGATCTGCAAAGTCATTTCTCACTACAGGTGCGCTCATTAAGGAGGCGAGAACAGTTTTGGCAGAAAAAAGCAGAGGAGACTATTAAAGATAGCTCTCGTCGTCCACTTTTTTTTGTCTAAATATACATGTACATGTGTATCTATATTATAGGCCTATCTAAATTGTAATAGTTTGTCTTCTCACATAGGGCTCTATAAGTCTTATTTGCATATTTGTTATGTCTCGCCAAAAGCTCGCGAATATAATTTTATAAAGTTCACCGAATTAAAAGCCAAAGGAGTCTCGTTGCTATTCGCCACAGACTAAAGCAATACTTCAACACACACATGCTTACAAAGACATGTAGGAGTATGTTCTTCTCTTTATTTGTTTGTAATACAAACACATGTAACCTTAACATGTATTTCCATTGTATAGAAACCTTTTCTTACAAAATTTGAAATAAGGAAATGGCTCTAAAATTGAACTTGAACCACATAATTGTGCGATCAAACATTTTCAGTAATGAACATCAATACATGTATAAAGGTTACATACAGTGCATAGGCCTACATAGTACATACATATATAAATGCATGCATGCCTATACATGCATATCGAATTATCGATACAGAAATGTAGGCCTACGCATACATGCATTATATATAAATATATATATTTACATATATATGCTCTGTTGTTTATGTATGTATAGTGCGCATGTATGCACAGCATATGAATTCATATATTCTAATGCATTGGTAACATTCTGCAGTCTGACCTATTTGTCTACCTGTTTGTCTATTTGTCCATCTATTTTTCTGTCTATTTGTTTGTTTGTCTGTCTGTCTATCTGTCTGTCTATCTGTCTATCTGTCTGTCTGCCAATCGATCCATCGATCCATCGATGATTGATCTATGCATTTCATCCATCCATCAACTCATATTTCAGTCCTGTCTCGCAGTTGTCCTGCTGCGGTCAGCCCCCTTCGACGACGATTTCATTTCTCTGAATATATTTAACCCTTGTGCTGAACGAGCGACGTATATCTGTGATATTTTGAGTTCCATCAAATCGTGGTCCATATCTCGATCTCACTAAGAAAGATCGTCAATTGTTTTGATACTGCAAAAAGTACTGTCCTTCTTTCTTGACCTCTCGATCTCTTCTTCCTCCTGTCAACGCCTCCCCCCTATTCTCAAAACGGATTGACGCCTCCTGGCTTCTACGTTGCCTGAACGCGTCTGACTGTTGCTTCAGATTACAGTCTCTTAATGCTCTTCGAGTATTATTCGTCTGTTGGCGTCACGTGCCAAGGTCACGTGAGAAGGAAACGTGAGAAGGTCAGAGTCATTTCCCGTCGTCGCTAGGTGGCTGATTTAATGTCCGTCACCATGACGCTCCCTGTGCGCAGATCCTCATCACTGCAACCAGGCGTCGAATATACGACGACGACGTATCACTCCTCCTTTGCGCCAACATTTATATGGCGCCTGATTGAGACGGAAAGACTGAGGCGGAGAAGTCCAGGCTGGGCCCACAGGAACTTCATTTGACCAAAGGAAGTTCAATGTTGCTTCACCGGAGACAGAAGTTAGAATCGTGGCTTTTGTTGCTTCTGCTGTAGTCTGTTGATTCAATCCATTCATACATTCGTCATCCAATCCTTCCTCCTTCCGTCAATCAATCCATCGATTCATCTCTGATCTATCCTTTCATCCATCCACTCGTGCACATAAGGAGTGTCACTGAGTCGGAGTCTTTAAATCAGCCAGTTATTTATTATACTATATATTTATATATATTATAGTCGTATGTTGTAATCGTTGTTGTAGTTGTTGCTGTGGTAGTTGTTGCAGTCGTTGTCTCAGGTTGTTACACCTATCGGTGTAGAATAATTGTCAAAATAGGACGGAAGGTATTGCTATAGGCACAGTATGGTAGCTGCAATGTAGTTGAAATGGCCGCCGTTTCTCCCAAACTACCAGTTTTCGTTCGTTAGGCGCTACGGGTTAAGTATAATTTGTGCAAATCAAAGCGTCGCTGACGGCCTACCGTACGAGACCAACTGTCCGAAATGGCCTACCGTAGACATCACGGCTCGTTTACTGGCGACGACACAGAAACATCAAATATGTATTAGGCGCTAAATAACTGCGAAAGCGCAAATGCTCGCAAAGCCAAAACGATGGAAAGAAGGAGAGATCGCAGGACATAGGGATGAACGAATGAAGGAATGAAGATGAAGGAAAGCAGGAAGAAACAGAGGTTGGGAGAATCGTAATGAAAGAGAGATTTGGAAGAATCCGAGAATGGAGAAAGAGACGAATATGATGACTGAGCAGAGTGATCTGTTCTTAGGGAGAGCAGGGAGCGGGGGAAGAAATAATAAGAGAGAAAAGAGAAAGATTGGGGAATGTGTCTGTGACGGAGAGACTGAAATTAAGAAAGAGTGGAATCGTTCGTGGAGGGGATGATAAATCAACAGCAATCAATGAATTAAGGGTATATGCGGGGGTCGAAGTGAGATACATGCAGATGGATGGTAGAGGCAATGACACAAGGACATTGGGTGAGAAATTACACTGACTGATTGAGAATTTGAAATATATTATAGAGTTAAAAGAATAAGGCCAAGGCTTTCAACTGAAACCAGAAAGTTAGTCGTGATCTGTGCTTTTCCTTATTGACGCCGTTGTTGCATTCGTTGTTAAGACGTAACTAGGAGAAATTTCGTGGACTCTCCATTGATTGGGCGTCGGAAATTTTAAAGAATTCTATCAAACATTAGAGACAGTAAACAACTTTTTTCGAGATAGTTTGAACCCGCGGTAACCCCACCCCTAAATGCGCCTATGCGTCGTTCTATCGCGTTGTTATTGTAACGAATACACCAATCGCTAAAACAATAACCCAAAATCGCGTCCGTTTCACCCAAAATGCCATAGTTTTCGTTCGTTCACTGCTAAGGGCTGGCCTAAGTATTATTAGGGCAGATCAAATCGTTTCGGACACGGTTTAGGTTGGAGGAGACTGACTTTGAACTCATGAGGTGAGGAATGAAGAATGATGGAAGGAAGAGATGGTGACCTGATGCGGCAGGGTGAAATGGCAAGAAGGAGGGTGGATTTATGGGTGAGAAAACGGTGGTAAGATATCGCGAGTAAAAGAAGAGAGGTTGGAATTGATGGATTGTACAAGTGGCGACCGAGGAGGAGGAGGAGGAGGAAGAGATGGAGGAGGTCAAAGAGGAAGAGGAGGAGTGGTGGAGGCGTATGTCTACTTTATATTCATGAACGAGAGACAAGACAGGCGGTCATCCCTTGTTGTTCGCCGTTGACTTTTGATGATCGTCTGCGGCGCATGCGCGTCGTCTGCTGTCTGTCGTCGTCGTCTGCTGCAGCTGTGAATAGCATTTGCATTGAGATGGTTTTCCCGCCACCGACGATGACCCACGAAGAGACAGAGACCCAAGTCCGTCCTGTTGCCTCTCTGTATACCCCTCCCACGAGAGACGACGATTCGACTGACTCTGTCTGTCTGTCTGTCTGTATCTGTCTCTTGTCCCTTCCTTCTCCTCTCTCTACTCCTCTCCTTACCCTCTCTACTCCTCTTGCTATGTTTCTTCAAGACTTATGATTTTCCATTATTTCTTGCTACTTCTTTCTGTCTTTTTGACTTATCTGCATGTGTGTGTCAGTGCTTTCGCTCTCCTGGTTATCTGTATTTCTTGCTCGTTTGCTCCTTCTATCTCTGTATGCGCCCGTCTGGTACCTGTTATTCGTCCGGTGCACCTCTATCTGTGTCCCTACATGACTTCGCTTCTCTAATTCTGTCTCTTTCATTCTCCGTTTATCCTTACTATGACCATGTCTCCTCTCTGTCTGTCTGTCTGTGTCTGTCTCTCTCTTACTGTATACATATCTCTCTTTAATGTTTCTGTTTTTGTTTCATTCTCTCTTTCTCTTTCAGTCTATCTCTTTCTCTCTGTCTGTCTGTGTGTCTTTCTCTCACTGTATACATTTCATTCTTTCTTTTTCTCTAATTTCTTTCATTGTGTTGCCTGTTATTCGCAGATGGTACTCTTTCTGGTGCAACAGACGCTGTTTTAGTTACACTTCGTCAAATGACAGATCGCGTGTATTGTATTCCGTCACCGTCTCTTCCGTGTATAGCATATGACACCAATGAGATCGTAGCCGTTTTTCCTCGTCCGTGCAGAGAGGTCAATTCACTGTATGTTCGTCACATCTGTCTGTCTTATTTTGTGCCAGTTTGCGTTTTAGACTTCAGTCACTTGATATCTGACACCTTAAGAATTACTCTCAATTTAATCGATCCGTTGTATTTAGACTGTTGGGTCTTGCAACGAATCACTGTCTTCTACTAATACTTAGAATACCAGACTTAGTGGATTAGGCCTAAAGGCATAAAAGCAGCAAGGCATATAATAAGGTAAAGTTTGCTATTCTTCTGTTGCTGATATAAGCCAGCGCACAACCACAACCGGAAATGATCGATCGCCTGTAATAAAGTTATCACAAACTCCTTTTAAATAGTGTTTCTGATATTCTGAGTGATGCCTGAGGTAAATTTAATGTGAAGAGAGATATTCTGTTGAAAAGAAGAATCAGAGCAGCCCCGTAAGCTAGCCCAGAGGCAGCCATGGGTATGAAGCGACCTCATATTCTTAGCCTCGGCATACGAGGGCGGGTGGCCAGTTCTCTCCCTCACCGTTTCATCTTCCCGCTGAGAGTGTGCGGTCAGTGTACTAATCATAGCTGAATTGGTTAGGTTTAAAGTTTAAAAAATGTCAGACCTGTACTTGAAATATGGGAAGCTTTTGTGAACGAAGAAAAATTATCTAGCGTTCTTAGAATCAATATATCGACGAAGTGACCGATTCAATGTAACGCAACTAGGACAAGACAAGACCTAACGGCTTTCATCTTTAAAGCAGTCCATTATTATTATAGGGATTGAGAGAGAAGACATAGAGATATATACACAGAGGCAGAAAGATTAAATAAAAGAGACAGTCAGACGGTCAAAGCAAACCGGACATCATATGCAGCAAACGTATAAACTTATATATATGTATATGTATTTGGTATATGGTCACAACGAAGATGAGAACAACGTCACAATTTAGATGCATGACCTTAGGGAGATGTTCAACTCATCTCTGCAGATGATTTCATACTTCCGCCCCTTTCGTCTTTCTTTCCTTCTATCTATATATAGTCCTCCCATCGGCGAGTGACCTCTCTTGCAGTGATTTGTCCGTCGCAGTATACACCACAGGACATTTTGTCTGTTCTCTTCGAGATATAACTACCGGAAATAGCTCATAAGTCTCTTCACTATCAGCTCAAACATGGCGGCTGTTCCTCTTGCTTCCGGTTCTTATCTTCCCGCCTTCCGGCGCTATCGGGCGTGTAACCATGCATCGTATTCGCCCGTCTCGAGGGTCCCTCTAGCTTTCCCTGCCCTCCCTGAAGAGAGGGTCGTCTTGTACGATGGAGGGGAGGAGAGGAGGAGGAGGAGGAGGATCGCTCCCCACTGACTTTTTGGTCATCATTAATACGGAAAGAGAATAAGATGGCCGCCGACAACTTAGTCATCACTCGCTCCAACCGGAAACAGACTGACAGACATATTGTCTTGCACCCGTCTGCAAAATTCTGCAGTGATGGCTGTCACTGCTGCATGCTCTCATTGCATTGTAGAAGAAGACAGACGTAGAAATGGAGCAACTCTCTTGAAACGGTTGTCTGGCAGCAATAGACATTGTTATGTGGCCAGCTTTTAATTTTAATTATTGAATAAGACACCTAGGCTATAGTGAGGCCTTTCCGCGATTCAGAGACGACACATTTCACTCGTTATGTGAACTAACAGTTAGGTACTTAGATCTATAAGATTTCGCAATGAAAGTTGGCTCTAGAAGCATGACGAGAAAACACACCCGCTGAGTCCTGCAATAAGACATTTTCAAGATTGCTAATGCCATCTAGCCGTAACGCCTATAGGCGTGCATTTTGTATAGATATGAGGAAATGAACGAATGGCACAGTCTGCTTGCTTTATAGCCAGATATAAAGACCAACATTTGCGCTCTGGTAAGTGTACAGGGTGAGCCCAAAAGTAACCCACTCTACGTTATACTTGCTAGTATTTCGTTCAAAAGTACGACTTTATAAATAGAATTACATTCATAGTTTAACGCATACTATTTCAACTTTTAGTGAGGCCACCCCTGCTATTTGATGATTCAAAAATGTTTAACAGTTTTGCTAATATTTCAGCCAAAAGTTGAATTCTTTAATGAAATTCTACAGTCTTAAAGGTAATTCATTTTTACATAGGCCTTTAACGGCCAACTTTTATCAAAATAATATTTCAAACTTAACAAAGTTTGTTTTGTAACGTTTATTGCGTCACACTTTCTTTGATGATCAGAATACGATTATAAGTATGAAAAACTTGTAGGGCGTCATTTTGACCCACCCTGTACGTAGGTATGCCTGCAGTTTCGTACATGACGTTTATGAGCGCTATTAGGCATACATGTAGACGTATGAGTCATGCGACCGAAGTTATCATTTGTTTTAGGTTATAGGCGTCGTACTCATGCATACTTATCGCTATGTGTACGGCAGTTTTAATATCGTAGCGCTATATGTAACGATTAGGGCTATTTCCATTTTGGCATGATTGATAACTCACGAGATCGGTCAAACATTGAAGTCATACGGTACCTAAATAAGATATCTCGTTGTGTGGTTGAACTCTGCTACGGCATTGAACAATTCTTCATTGTCTTCTATATATGCGGAGTGGCGTCGGCGCTCTGTCATAACACTCTGACTGTTTTAGATCGAGATGCATAATACATAATATGCATCTATGCTGGAATCAATGTTGCCGGAAAGTGACCCTATAATTATTATGCAACGAAACAAACACGATGGTGCAGATTGCAAAAGCAGGGATTCAGAATTATAGGATACGGAGAACCAGCTTCGGTTTTTGGCTCGTATAGTATCCAGATAGCGTGCACTGTATACATGCGCTTTATAATTCTTCTACGCTCTTCTACCGACAGTCAGTGTGACACAGTCACCCCCCCCCCATTGAAACTCTCTGTCAGTAGGCCTATGCAGAATAGACGCAACAACACAGCAATAGCCTCCTGAACCTCCCAATGAAGGTTTACGTAGGCCTACTTTCTTATCATCATCGAGAACGGTCGTAAGTTTCTATAGAAAGGTAGCCATGCATCTAGAGACTGAATCTAAATTATTTCTTCGCGCCGAAAGTAAAGAATGCGAATAATAATTGTTACTAGTTACCTCACTACCTATATTAGGTTTGGCAGTATGTCTTCTGCTAAGTTTACAGAATTCAGAAACTGATCCATTTCGTCCCATCTCTGTTCCGAATCGCTAACCGTGCGACATATGCATTTCTGTTACCTCAGCCATTACCGTTACCTTTACGGATATCGATTGACGAAAGAGGAGGACTGGGCCTGTAGAGCCGCGACAAAAGTAAACGGTCAGGCGTACGATAGATAATCACTGGACCTTGATTCCCATTTCATAGACTGACTATGGTCACAGATTTCCAATTACAGAACGGACTGACGGGCGGCACAGAGAGAGACAGGCAGACAGAGACAGATAGAGAGAAACAGACAGACAGAGACAGAAAGAGAGAGACAGAAAGAAAGAGAGTGAGATAGAAAGAGAGCGAGAGGGGAAAAGGATGGAGGGTGCAGCTCGTCTGACGTAGCTCCGTTCGGTTCAATCCAGATTTCCTAGATTCCAAATGCTTAGAATTAACAGACGCGGATGCAGCAAAAGAGACACATGTATACATGCGCTGGTGCACGGAAGCACACAATGATCCATCCACGCAGTCACTGCTGAAACACACTGGCATATATAAGCAGACAAACAGACAGACCAATGGAGGTATACCAACACACAGATAGACAGAAAGATAACTGTTTACAAATTAAGACGCATGCAGACAGACAGACAGACAGACGGTTACGTAATACGTAAACATTTACGGTTGGTTGATAGATTGAATATCTGTCCGTCTGTCTTCCTTTCTCTGTCTCGTGTTCGTCCGGCAGTTGACAAAGAAACGTACACTACATAGAGTGCTTGCGATGTCGATCCTCTTATCAAGTGCGAGTTTATCATCGCCCGCCATGCACGCACGCACCTGTCCCCGCTGAGAAAGAGACAGTGAAAGACAGAGACTGCAAATCGATCGGAAGTAAACAAGTGAGACTCTAATTAGTCTCCTCTGCAGTCATTTGACTCTGCTATATTTAATATACAGCAAAGCAGCCGAGAAAATCGGTCAAGGATACGTTGCGTAGTGCAGTCTTTGCCCTTGTTCAGGTCATCACTCCACTGAACGCACTTTCCACCAGGTGATCATTTAGCTGTCCAGCTCTGAATAACAAGAAGAGTTTGGTCAATAAAATCTAAGCCCCACCATCCATCGGAGTACGGAACAAACCATAAATTTGACAGCCAGATATCTATAGTGAGGATTTAAAACACGGCTGCTAATGTCAGAGCATGTGTTGTAAACCAGTTATGTCCAACCTTTTGACGCCGCGGACCGCCAAAGACTGTCTTTGAAGCCGCGGGCCGCATCAGAAAGCGCAGCAACGACTAACATTACATTTAACATACAGTGTAATTATATTGTTGAACAGTCGTAATGAATAGTTGCAAATTTGTGTTGTGGGGGATTGGATTTCAGGAACTGTCTTTTGCACCATCGTACATAAATTGCTACAGTTTAGCCAGCTCTGGGGGTCACTTAACATGGGTTGGACAGGGCTGCTGCGGAGTCAAAAGGTTGGAGAGTAGTTTATCTGGACTACATAATGCAGTGCTGTACAACCTTTTTGACACCGTGGGCAACAAAATAATTACCATTGAGGCCGCGGGCCGCACCATCAAAAGCAACATCTCTGAGCCCAAGAACTGATGACCGTTTTCGTAATTTTCTCGCATTTTCCGATGAAATCTTCTCTGTGCCCCTAAATCACCGGCCGCTGGTCGAACTTTTAGACAAATATACACTAAACTGCGTCTATTTGCAAAACAATTTGGCCAACATTTGTCTTTCAAATTATACTCACATAAACTACAACAGTTCAATAAACTCAGGTGGGCCACATAAAATACTCTCGCGGGTTGGACAGCACTGACATAAAATGAATGAAGCTTATCTGCAGTTACATGTGACTAGCAGTGGTTAAAGGCATTGAGTGGCTGGAGCGTTGGCCTACATACAAACAAGCATACAATGACATACATACTTACGAAACACATACATGCATACAATAAAGCATTAATACATTACATGCACATACGTAACGTTGATACATACATATTACATACGTGGGGTGTAGTGGGGTAGCCGTCGCCTTGCGATGGAAGGGTCGAGGGGTCGATTTAAACCCGAGTCTCTGCGTGGGGACTTTGAGCAAGTTCTTCACTCACAATTTCTCTGGGCGCTATGGGGTGTAAACTCCCACATACCTCCTGGTCCACCTGGACCACCTCTGAGTAGCAGTAGACTCGAAAAAGCGGCATAGAAATAATATTTCTATGTATGCATGTATATATGTATGTATTTTTTTAATACTTATTCATATATGATATGAATAAATATAAAAAAAATACATACATACAGACATGCATGCATGCACTAATGCATTACATGCACAATTTTGCACATACATAATAGACAAGAGCCCCGAAAACAGCAAAATGCACCTAATCGCAAAGCTCCATTATAATGTGCCGCTTATTAGAACATAAAGCCCAGACTCGTCAAAAATCAACAGCAGCCCAATACGAAGCCATTATCGCCCATCGAACCCCTTAAACATCGTCCCCCGGACACTAATGGGATCGTGCACATCCTGACTCATTGCGAGGAGAGGGGGGGTTGCTGGAGGTGACTGACAATGCAGGATTCAATTAATTAATAATTACTCATAAAGGAACAGATCAATCATAGCGGTACTGCTTTATCATTCTATCACACCCTAGGCTCCTATACCTCATTCCCGCTGAAGCACCCCACCACCGGTATCAACCCGCCCATCCCTTGCATCAACTCACCCACTACTTGCATCAACCCACCCACTCCTTTCATCAACCTACCCATCCTTCCATCAATCCACCCATCTTTTGCATCATCCCACCCACCCAGTGTGGGTGTATCAATCCACCCACCCCTTGCATCAAACCCACCCACCACTCAATCCGGTTTGCTTTGCATCTAAAAAATCTCCAATGCATTTCATTGTGCGCAATGTTTGTCTATTTTGTTTTCTTTAGTAATTATTAATGGCCAATGCTTCTGCTCGCATGTTGCATTATCTGCCTCATTCCATTCTGTTGCTTCTCCCTGTAATCCTCCCATTGCTTCTACCTTTTGCTACTCTTTTGTGCTCGTTCGATTCCCCCTCCGCGTATGCCCGATTATCGCCGTACTCACTTTCACTGTTTCCGTAAAAGCAGCAGATCAATGCCAAAACAAAATAACAAAATCTATAGGCCTATATTTATACACACATTATTATGCTTTCACATTACATGCCTATATCATCATCATCATCATCATCATCATCATCATCATCATCATCATCATCATTATCAGCGGCATTTCATTCGAGGCCGATGGGTACATGTCATGTCCTATGTCATGTCCTGTGTCAAGTCCTATGTCATGTCCTATGTCATGTCCCATGTCATGTCCTATGTCATGTCCTATGTCATGTCCTAGGCCTATGTCATGTCCTATGTCATGTCCTATGTCATGTCCTATGTCATGTCCTAGGCCTATGTCATGTCTCAGTGTTAGTCCGACTGATTCCCTTATATTATATAGTACAAGTATATTCAGTGAAATCTGCGTTTTGATCTGCTTTGCTTTCTGTTCGAATCATGCAAGTAGCGCATTCTGTGGTCTTCTGTCAACTGGAATTCTGTTTAAATGTCAAAACCGTCGTTGTCTTTTCCAGCTGAGTAATTGTAATCCCTATAGTGATTGTCTGACGGCGTCATTCCTTATTTTCTGCTGCCTTGAAAAACTGCCAGACAGCCCTTGACTTCAAAGTGCAAGTGACCAGATTGCGGAACGCCAGACTACTCTCAAATTTCAAATACAATAATGGGGGGGGGTGCGCCCTATCACCTCCTTCTATTCTCTGGCTCGGGTTGATCGAGCCTCAGTCTCCGGTTTCAGGTTGCAAAGCAAATTTGATTAGTTTCTATGATATTCCAGCTTTTTGCTTCGCCCTCCGCATTTCATAGTTTCATTTGAGGTCGAAATCTTATTTCAAGGATCTAATAATTGACGGAGATTTTCTGTTTTGTTTCAGTTTATATAGCGCTTTTTCAAGTGTCTTACTAATCAGACGTATAAAAGCATTGTGCTATAGTCTCATTTCTAACTCAGACTTCATTTGAGGCATGAAGATATACTGTCACATGAAGCGTTCTCCCTGCTTGAGTTGCTGAAGAATAAACGAACGTGTATAGTATACTACACGTGACCCTGCATGGTGGTCACAGTTTTCATGACTGCATGACAGTTCACAAGACTGTTTACCAACTCAGCTTAGAAATACTCCCATCTTTCACTTGTTCAAAACCCTCTTACGCAAACACACATTCTCCAACGCATTGGCCTACATTAACTTTTAGTGTGTACTTTAGTTAACTAATTAGGTATAAATTAATTGATTTTTGTTTCTATTGTATACTAGACCGATACAATACACTGTGTATCGTAATAATTTATTATTGATAATTATATTATACGCATTTAGTAAACAATCTATGACATCTGTGCAGTGTTGTGCACGAGACCAAAATTGAAAGACCAAGACTAGATGGTCCAAGACCAAGACGAAGACCGAGACTGGGATGCCCAAGACCAAGACCAAGACCGAGACCGAGTGGTCGAGACCGAGACCAAGACCGAGTGGTCCAAGACCATTAGGTGTCAAGATCACCGTCTAAAAACAAAAATAGATAGGCTACAAATCTGAATTTAAATGACACAGAAATCCCATCATTCAAATCAGATGTTGGTTTCATTTCATGAGCAACAAATATATTTCAAAGCCGACTTGTGGAAATGCAAACATTATTCCTTTCGTTGGTCTTGACTTGTGACTTGTCCACTTTTCTTATTTTCCCCTTACATTAGAGAAGCGCAATACACGTTTCTATTAGGGCCTAATAATCATTTCTTACAAACTGAACAGTTCGAAACTGAAATTAAAGGACACAAAATTCCAGACATTATTGAAATAACGCTATTGGGCCTTTACAACGTGTATCGAGGCCTGCAGAAGTGAAGAGGTGGAAGACCGAGTGGTCAGTTCAGTCCCCACGAAGAAAGTCGACTGAAGTCAGCGAATTAACGGTCTTCGATTATTATCTAAAAATCGGTAGGCCTAAATCAGCAAAAACCGATTGTTACCAATGTACCAAATATTCCACTCTCGATCACGTCCAATGTCCAAAACCAAATGATACAAGACCAACGGACTAAACCGAGACCAGCCATTCAAGACCAAGACCGCACCTTGAAGACCAAGACCGAAACCAAGACCGAATTTTTCGGTCTCGAGACAGTCTCGAGACCAAGACCGTGGTCTCGAGACCACATCACTGATGCATAGTTGCATACTCGCCTAATAAATGCCTAACTTGTTTGTACATGCTGATTTGTTTGTGCATACTAGCTTGTTTGTACATAGGCCTACTAGTTAAGTTATAGTTATGACTGAGTTGTATTTGTTTCCCTTGCATAAAATTTGAACTATGCTAGTTCCTAAACTTTACCTGCCATTATTGGGGCCTACCTGTTAATTAAGCTGGATAAAATGTGGAGAACAAACAGTGTCTCAATCAAAACCAAGATGAAATTGTACAGAGTGTTGGTCATACCAGTGCTACTATTATGGATCAGAATGCTGGTGTCTACGCAAGGAGGACGAGAGAAGACTGTTGGTGGCCGAGATGAGCTGGTTACGGAGGATCCGGGGCAGTAACAAAAGGGAGAGAAGATCAGATACGAGACAATAAGAAGAGAACTCGGCGAAGAAGAAATAGTGGTGGAAAAGATCAGTAGAAGAAGACTCAGATGGTTTGGCCACCTGATAAGGATGGACGACAAAAGGTTACCAGCGGCGGCCTTGCATGGACATGTAGAGGGAGAGCAGAGGTTGAAAAAACAAGATTTTTGGAAAATAAGAAGTTGGGTTTTTGTTTTGTTTTGGCTTTTTGTGTTTTTTGCTTTTGTTTCTTGATATTCCTATTTCTCATGACGTTAAGAAAAAAGTCCAACTCAGATTAATTCAGTTGAGATTTCAGACTGATAGACACAAAATGATTGATCGCAGTTGATTTAATCACAGTAATAAGTCAACTCCTGGATTTTAGGCCATTACCTAATACCTATTGGGCTTCATATATGGGATATCCTATTCCAAGTAGCCATCTGCTTAATTCAAGCCTACATCTTTGCCTCCATCCATATAGGCCTACTCCGGTGATCATACTCACTGAACATCAAGCAATGATTCCATAAAAGATATTATATAAATATTTATATAATTAGTTAATGAATAATTCGAATAATAGAAATAAAAAACTAAAAAAACAAAGTCTTGGTTTTTTAAAGAAAAAACAAAAAACAAAAAACCAACACTTTGCCATCCCGAGGGAGAGAGAAGCACAGGAAAGTAGCGGAAGAGATTAATGGATATTGCCAGAGAAGACCTGGAAGAGAAGGGCATAGACATGAGAAGGGCAATTGATCTAATCCTGAATAGAGAGGTTTAGACTTTGGAGACGTAGGCCTACATCTAATGTATCATCGTCAGCACAGCGCCGATTGAAGACAGAAAAGAAGAAAGACATACCAGATGGCAGCAATGACTTAACCAAATGCTCCAGTTAGTCGCTAGATGGCGACGTACCTAGTTTAAAGAAAATTAAAACTCTATTTAAACAGACTTAAAATCTATCGCTTTATAACTTCACAGACATGATTAATAAAGCATTCATTTAAAATAAAACTACACTGCTTAATTATCATCTTATAGCAGTAAATATTTTCGATAGTCAATGCTTTATCGCCAAAATCGAGTCCGGCTCACTACGCACCTTTTAAATAGGGGAAATAAGGACATAAAGATTCTCGTCTAATCGTATTTTTTAACTCTGGTTTCTCTTCAATCCACGAATAAATCTTTCGCCTTTTACTAAAGATTTCCGTGGAGAGGAACATTACAATGAGTCTATAGACTAATTTATCTTAGCCCTGCATAACGGTGGGGTAAAAAATTAAGAAAGAAGCGTCTGAATTGAGTAAAGGCGTTAGCGTGGAGTGTAAACCATCATACAGTTGCAGGACTTTTAAGTCGTATAAATAATTTAAAAGACGTTCTGTGAAGACCATCTTGAAACAAGAAACCTGCTCTGATTTAGACTATGAATTTAAATTTCGCTTTTAAATTAGAAAAGCATACGTACTTCGAAGATAAACCCCATCTATTGACATTTCTTCTGTATTTCTCGACTTTATCCCCTCAGTTTCAGCGGAGAACACCTCGTTGGTGGAGAATATCCTCAACTGAAAAGTTCTCCACTGGAAAAATGCAGTCAGCAGTAGCTTCCATGTAAAGAGAGAATAAATTGCTTTTCTCGTCAAACCTTCACAGGGTGTGGTGTCTGAGACTGACTGCAAATTCTGCAACACAATATTTTCCTGTTTTCAATTTCCATAGAAACAAGACTTCGTTCTACTTCAACGGAAACAAACCTTTAGGCTATGTCACAGGTTTCTATCCCTATAGGCCTACCAAGCGAGTGCAACTTGCACCCAGTGGAAAATAGACGGGAATCATTTACTTAGCAGTTGTATCACATTTTCTACATTTATCCAATTAGAGAAGAATTGAAACATAGGCTACCCAGGCCGTGGCATTGTGCAGACCCTGAAATAGGGGAGACTGGTCGGAGGGGAAGGAAAGGGATCGGTGGGGGGGGGGGGGGAAAGGAAGTGGAATTTAATCGAAAATGCGAGGTCATCAGTTCTTTTGGTCCAGATATGAAGTGCCTGGGAAAATACGAGTAGGCCTATAATGACTAAAAGAAAGTCGTCAGTTTTTGCGCCCAGTTGCTTAAGGAATAGAAGCCCCTGCATCGTGTATACGGCGAGTGAGATTGCTGCACTAATAAAGGCATAAAAAGTGCATTAGTTGTTTTGCAGCTGATTGCAACCGTCAAAGTAGGTCTATACGAACACTTGTCCAGACCCGGCAAATAGGCCTATCTGAGCGTAGATTATTTAACGAATGATAGATAAACTAATTGGACCTACCTGCACGAAATAAGCTCACTTCAACTTAGATCTAGGCCTACAGCAATACATAAAGGCCAATTAGCCTTTAGGCTGAATTAGTCCTATCACAATTTAAATTCCAAATAGCGGCGATATTAATTGTCCGGTAGCACATAGGCCTACATTATGACTTCAATTTACTGGCTTAGTTGGCTGTGATTAGCTTATCCAATGAATACAATACGAAAACGTACTTTACCATAGTATACTTATTAAATTTCTGTTAAAATAATACGCGATCGGCTTGCGTAGGCTTAGGGGCCTACACGATGAATCGACGGTACCCAACTGACCTTCATTACTTCACATGCTCTCATAATTTCATGTCTAACTGTACTAAAACTAAACGATCTCTAGAATTTCCTGCCTGGTTGATTGCTGTTATCGTCGACTTGGCTGAGTGGCTCCTCTTCACTTTCCCGGCAAGACTGTCTCAAGCTGCTTCCCGACCGTTGATATGAGAGAACTACATAGTCCTGTGACCCACATCCTCTGGCCTGGAGAAAAGGATACCTTGACCGGCATCGACTTCAGTCATGGCGGTAAACATGTTTTCTTCACATCCAACGGTCATTCCCCGTCTGCATTAAGAGCCATTAATAGAGGAGCTGGGTCATTGCTATCTTTCCCTGATCACGTGATAAACGCCTCTCTCGCAAAAAATGGCTCCTACATGATTGTGCTATTAGTCTATCACTAATCGGACCAATGTGGCAATGCTACTCGATCTGTATTTACACTATATAAATAATACATTTGCAAACATAGACCCTAGTCACCTTGCGCAATTATTATAGGCTTACT
>JAQFXW010000628.1:0-17711 GCA_034693945.1 Dendrobaena attemsi
GGAGAACAGCTATTTTTAGAAACAAATAATGGTTAACAGGCAGCAATGTGAGTCGACGTACTGTGTAATTATATAATACTGTGCCCATAGGCTAATGCAAGAAGGCGAGGCCTGACCCTCCAGACAAACTCCTACTCCTAATATATTTTTTGAAATCCCGAGGGATCATTGCAGAGGTGGAAAACCAAGACTTTTATAAATGAAAACTTGTCTTTTTTGTATTTTTTGTTTTTTCTTGTTTTTTGTTTTTTTATTTTAAGATTTTCGATTTTCGATCGGATGACGTTAAGAAAAGAACTCCAACTCATATTAATTCAGATGAGATTTCAGACTGATAAACACAAAATTATTGATTTCAGTTAATTATATTATAGAATAGAAAACTTTTCATGTTAAAAAGCTTGTTTTTAAACCAGAATAAGAATAAGATTTCCCTTAGATATCTCCCTTAGAAAGCGATAATCGGAATTATGTGGGGCATTTAGTTATCCAGTAACATATCGATGCGATCTGCTAAACTCTTTGCATAAGACTACTGCAGTAGGCCTTTAGCTGAATATAATTTTTTTTATGTAAATCAAGTGAACAGAGAGCAAGTCAATTGATGCTCTTCTATATTTAAGTAAGCATGACGGATCTTGTGACAGACTGAAGAATACAGGAAGCACACTCGAGAGACCGACAAAGCAATCGCTGTGTCCCCGGATTGACTTAAACGGATATACATAATTATAATATATATACGGATATGTGTATGTGCAGGACTAATTATCATGCCTGATCACGGGTGTGTATGTTGTTCACAGGTGTGCACTGTAAACAAACGTTCGATTGTCTGTTGTCTATTTCGATGCACACACAATGATCAAAGTCGAAGATCGGCTACTAAACAAAACTAAAACATTTCTTATAAGTCTTTTTTAGAAGGTCCATCACTTTGGAATGCCGACCACGTTGTTCGCACACGCTAGTAGTCGCTGGTACAGAGTCTGTAATTCTGTTCGCCGGTCTGGAGTACTGATGAGAGTGTTAAAATTGCTGTATTTTCGTCTGCTTATCAACAAACGAAAACATCTAATAGCCACAGCATGCGTTATGTTCCTGGTGAGCAGTGCCTGGCATGCGGTCTGTCGAGTTCACATAAGTGGTCCGCTGATTGCGGAAACGTATCTGAGTGCTTCCAGATGTCCGACATGTGTGGGACGTAGTCTTTGTAAAGCTGTTCTGAAGGACATCTCATTTGACTGTTTTGCTTGCGTTTTTTTGTCAACATCGGTGGAGGTACATTCGGGTTTCTATGACGACGAGAGAATTCTACTGGAAAAACTTGGCAACGCGGAAAGAATCGCAATGATGGAACGGACGATGTGTGTGCTAGTCGGAGAAGGTTCTCCCAGCGAGTGTAACATAACAGATGCTACAGCGAAAGTAGAACTAGATGCTGAATTGAACAGTCTGTTGAAACTTAGCGTTGGATTATCTGCGATGACCACTTGCCCAACGAAACGCTTGATCGAAAGAATTGCTGACAAGTACTTGGAGAAATACGACCCAGTCAAGTTGGAACCAGCTGAACAGGTTCAGCTTCTTGCAACGTTAATAGTTAATCCGGACCCAATTGTCTTTCAGACTTTTTCACAATACGATCGATTTCCATTTAGACTTTACGTTGGTGGCTGTGGTAGTCACATGGTGACACGAGTTCAGGGTGAGCCGCTGAATTCCCTTTACAGTTCCGGCTGGCTTGTACGACTTCGAATAGCACTTCTCTTACTCAGAACTGCAATTATGTTCACGGAAAATGAAACTCAGTTTTCTCTGTACTGGAAAGACATTAGTTTAGAAAATTTCGCGTATTGTTCATTCTACGACGTCCTGTATGTGACCAGTGGAAAGGATATCATTGTTGTGGATAAACGGGATATCGAAGAGAATCAGCCATTTGAATGGGATGAACCCATTTATAGCGAATTTCACAATTGCTCGGATGATTGCAGTAGACACTGTGACGTGATTGTGCCAGACAGACTCTGCAGTGCGAAAACCTCAGACCACAATTACTACGTCGTCTGCCGTCACTTACTTTCATCCTACGCGTGCCAACCTAATGGAATTAGACGTAGTTTCTTACACGATCTTCCATCTGATGTTCAGACTGAGTTCTATCCAATCCAAGAATTACTGAATGAATGTGCGAGGCCATCTGTGCCTGGAAGTAGAGAAGTTCTTGTTTATCAGCTAATCGAAGCATTGCAGATCATAATTCAAATGCAGGCATTATAGTTTTAAGAATTGTAGTGTTATCCTACAACAGATCTTCATTTTCCTGTGTATTATTCTGTCCGAGATTTTGTGATCGCTGTTAAGACAGATTCCTTGCGAGCTGGATGATGCATGTATTAATATGAGTGGAATCAAGGTTCTTATATGTGATGTTTTACCGATTTCGATCAAGGGGCCCCTTGTGGTAAAATCAAGCTTCCAGAGAGCCATGAGTTTCAATTATGTGTTTTTATGCAATTATTAGTGGCTTAACAGTGGACACACTTTGTAGTTTTGTACAGAATTTTAAGTATTAAATTATTCAATTCATATTCAGTAACATTGCTAGTCTTGCAACAAAGAAATAGAAACCCAGACGAAAGTAGTATGCTATTTGAGATTCTATTATGAAAAAGATGAGTTGTTCCATCAGCTATAGATAGCCTAAGAAGCGGCATCTGTAGTGTTTATGACTGTATTCTTGGCCTTGGCATATGAGGGCAGATGACCAGTCCTCTCCCGTGCTGTCTGGTCATCCCATACACTTTACTGTGAGGTCAGTGTTTTTGTTATGGGTGTGTGGACACAGGATATTGAGAATTTTCTACCCCGATGTGGTCATCTTTAAACAGAGGTTAAATCCGGGAGGTTAGATTGAGCAGAAGGTAGTTTTAGGTAAGTAAATAAGTAGCCAAGGCATGCTTTGTAAGTTTTTTTAACTTTTACCAAAGCAAAAAATTGCTGTAATATATTACTCTTCTGAATCAATGTGCGTATCTCTGCGATTGCTGATTGATGAAGACTTTGAAGAGTCGACTGTTGCCTAGGTCAAGTTTTACAAATGTAAGACTGATGAGCTGGTTGATGTATTGTCTTTCAATGAATTGTTTGTGTTTATTAAATGGTCGAGAACAACCTTTATGATATTTGATCGAGTTTGTTATGCGTTTCGCATAAGTGTTAACAGATTTATTCCAATTGTGTCAGCTGTCAGATTTTGAGTAAACAATTCAATTTTCGAGTCGAGTGACCTGCATAGAATGATTTGGCTACTGTATTGTTTTTATCATGTCTGTGCTACATTTGAGGGTTCTTCAAGCTCAAAATCAGGCTTGTAAGGACTGTCATGTTCTGTGTGAGCCGATTCTTTATCCATATCTGTGGTCATTTACCTTGTGTTCAACATTCTGCCTAGATGGTCAATGGTCATTTACATTGGTTCACTAGTCTATCCCAATGGCATTTATCATACCTTAGTTCAACAATCAAAATTCTGTCCAATTGGTCATTTAATTGGTTCAAATATTCTATCCCAATCGCATTTATCTGGTGCACCACTATACTATATCCCAGTGGATATTTACACAGCTTACCATTCTGTCATCATATGGCTGCTTTGCCATTTCTGCCCCAGTGAATGTTTTACGTCATGGTCATATTTTCTGCGTGCCAAATGTTATTGACCATTTTACCAATTTCATTGTTTATGTACAACTGTACATCCTATTAATTATTGTATTTGTGTATTTCTATACCGCCTCTTACAGACCACAACTACTCAGAGGTGGTCCCAACTACAGCACGCAGGTGTGTCGGAGTTTTACACGCTGAAGTGCTTGAGCATTTGTGAGTGAAGAACTTGCTAAAGGTCCTTACGTGGCCGGTGGGATTCGAACCTGCCACCCCTCGGTTTGACTTTGTTTTATGTTCACCACTACACTACCATGCCCCCAATTATTATTGTCTGTGTGTCAACCAGTGCAGAGTTAAGTAACAGGAAAGTAGTGCAGTGGTTCTCAACCATTTCAGACTCTGGGATCATTTAAAAATGTTTTGTCACTGTCATCAACCACCACTGAATCAAACCAAAGTCAACATGTCCTAATACAGAAGAATATTTTGTCATAAATAGCGCATGATCAATTAATAGATTTTTGCTGCCATAATTATGTAACCCACTGACATGAAGACTTCTTTTAACTGACATTTTTTTTATCTGTTTCTATGTTTTAAATTTGGGTAAAAAATTCTAGGCCATGCAGATGGCGCGCCAGTTGAGAACCACTTCAATATTAGACTGTTGCCAGTCAATCTGTTTGCTTTTCACCTCTGTGTTGGTGTTTTGAATTTTCATGTTTGTCATGTGATGTACCACCATATTATGGTGGGTATGATGCACATTTTGAACTCAAAAATATTTTCTCAAAATCTGGCACATAAAATAGTTCTTGGACGTTTTAGGCAAACATGGATTAATATAAATTAGAAGCTTGACTGACATGGCTGCATAACCGGTGAGGATAAGCTACCCAATGGTTGTTCTCACTGTCAGAGTGTCAAACTGACTAATTGCTGTAATGTATGCATGAAGACTTTGTTTTATGTTTCTTTTTGTTTTATGAAGACTTTTTAAGACTTTGTGTTGTATGAAGGTTCATTGAAATTTTGAAAATATGTGACTTTTCACCACGAAATTGGTCGGAACTCGCATTCCATGCTTCATATTGATTGGCCTATTTAGTGGGCATATCCATTATTTGTCACTTTTGACTTTTTTGCATTAATGGTTATAACAACAACTAATAAACATATGAGGTCAGTTAATTCTACTACAAATAAAGCTACATATTTTTTAACTGAAGATTTCTTGGAGCTCATGCTATAAATCTTAAACTCTACTTGTATTTTGGCTACATTTCACGAGTCCTTTGTGTAATGTTTTTATGCTTGCACCGAGTGCACTGCACCCTTACAACATTGATATTGTCTGAAAGTTTGAAATCACCTCCAGCTGGCTGTTGTGCACTGGAGATGGACTAGCTTTTAAATTTAGCCAATCACAGCTAGAGTGGAGGTCATCGTGGCTGAATATGATGCCGTTACAAAGTCCTTGAGCTTTAAAAGAGATTTTCTCAAAAGGGGACGGTGAATATAGAACAACTCTAACGTAACTTTTCTTAGGAATAATATACCAGAATATCAAAAGCAGTGTTGAAAGCTAATAACGAGCATCATAATATTCCATCAGAAATTTGAGTTTCTTTCACTTTGAGAAATCCGATCGGTTTCATGGTGGGAGGTAACATATAGCTTGTATTGTGCTGTATGATGTATCTAGCTGCCATAAGATGGTGGAAAACATTCGACTCATTCACATGATGTACTTTTTGTCATTTAACCCATGCATGGCCAAAGCATTCGATTCAATTCATGTGCAGTTTCATCATTCCAGATACTCTCATGTCCAATGTGTTCTTATCCATTTACAAACATGTTCAATGAAAGTGAGTTTCCTTTCAATTACTGGCTGCACGGTGGTGTGCCTTTCGTCACCCAATTTTTCTTTTCCGTTTTCACTCTAGTGTTTAGATTTATTGCTTCCACCTGTAGCATATCTGCTCAAATGGCAGAAAATCAGCTCAGTGTCCATGCAGTCTGCATTAGCTTTCCTTGGGAATCCATTGTTTGGTTGTACATGTATGCATGTGTGTGTGTGTGGACTCCACAGATGACTCTTCTAGCTTACTGTGTATTGTTTTGCTAACTGACGTAATATTTTCGTTTCGTATAAGCAGATTTAGCATCACTTAGCAGTGCTGTGCTGTCCAATGCGTTGCCTGCATAAAGCCCTCTGGCTGATTTTGTAAGTTGCAGACCTGAGATTGACAAACTTTCGTAATTTGTGTAAGAGTGCTTTGCCATCATTTGTAATTTAGCTTATCAGTGGCTTGGAATGACGGTGCAAACACAAAATTCAGTTACCATTTCCATACATGCGGTTATCAGAACTTTATGATTACTTTATGATTACTTTATGATTACTTTATCATGCCAACACATTTAAAAATGACGAAGAAGTTTAGTCATTGCTTTTGAGTTGACTGATGCGGCCCTCGTTTCAAGAACATTGTCTTTGGACAGCAATGCCACGTAATGCTAGTAAAGAGTGCACTCCCAAGTTGCAATTAGGGTTTTCGTAATAGTGGTGCCATGTAAATGTCCCGTTAAGTTGCGTATAATATTATGTTATGAATGTTATTTCATTTGGTGTACTTGGACTAATTAATTCTTTAGTTTAGTCGAACAGCTTCCCAACATAGGCCTACAGGCTACATTCATCATCTGTACATAATCCACCTCCTATTAAATCACAGTCTCCTTGGCACCTAATATCATTTACTAGGTCATCCTGTTGTTGATTCTTGATCTTAACTAAGTAAGAATATTATTTATTTTTGTCTGCCGGCAAGCACACTGACAACTTGCAAGAGTCATTTAAAAGCAGTCAGACTCACACAAACAGCAATTAATACAGATCTATACATACACACAAAGACACATTTGGATCAAACACCTCTTATTCACATTACTGTGTGAATTCACATTTGTTTAAATGTTTTTAACGATAATAATTTGTCTGACATTGTAGCTGTCTGCATTCTGCTGAGTAAATCATCATTGGTTGTCGTTTATATGAGTGTCACTGTCAAGTAGATGTCTCATATTAAATTGCTAATTTCAAATGGTCAATATTTGGAATAGCTAAAAATTTGTTGTACAATGTACTAGGTGTTTCACACTGTCTGTAACGGTTTAACATGCGATAATCATTACACTATCAAACAATTCCCTCCATGTAAATTATGAAACTGTCGACTAATTGTCTTCAGCTTTCATTTCACTTTCTTGTCGATTAAAGGTCTGCCTTTAATTTATTTCAGGTTCCTTCACATTTCTTGGGTTTTTCATTTCTTATAACTTATTGCATTTGATTGTATAGATATATCCTCATCTTGTATTTTGATGGGGTTGTGAATATAGTATATGAATTTCTTATTTTTACATTTCAGATATTTTAAGATGTACTATTTTGCTAAGATACTGTTGAGAGTTCATATAAAATTATCAGCAATTCGTCATTGTAAGGTAAATTGCCCACTGCTCTCATTACTTTGAGTTGCCAGACAAAGTCTGGGACTATGGGCAAAAGTTTGATGAGGACTAGGTTAGTGGTCAAAACAACTTTGCGTCACTGTAATCAGGTGTTACACTGTCATCAAGTAGGCGTTAGTATTGCTGCCCCCATTTGTGAAACAACTTTTAGCTCACCACTTTGAAGTATGCTTTTAGTATTGTGCGTTCTTTAACACTCGATCTTGCATAATCTATCCATAACAAATTACATGCATAGCCAATTTATGCATGCTAGGCGCCTTACATGAGGGTCTCCTGTCCAGCATACTTTTAAGTACCACACTTGACCGAAGAATCTCTACATTGAATCTCCGATGACTAACAGGTGTTTGCCAGATTGCCTTTCGAGGGAGATGTCATATTAGATGGTGATTAAACTGGTGCTTGGATTCAGACTGGAGCTTTAATATATGGCAAGCGTACGATTACAGTTTTTTTTTTATAAATGGCGCATTGTCAACCTGTTTGTAACTTATAGGTTTATGGCAATTGTATTTTTTTATGTTTGTTATTAAATTTCCCTGGTTTTGTTCGATTGTCTTCATAAGTATTACGTTATTGGATATGGTCTGATCAGGGATGTGATGTTTGCAGGAGTTGCAGCACATTACTAGGCAACATGATTGGATGGCCACATGGTGACTCAAGAAGAAGTGGCAAAAATATAGTTACACTGCAACAGAGGCAGCAGACCAATTGCACAATAATTACATCATTATAATATAAATAGGCCTAATTTTAAATATAGGCCTAGGAATTGGTAGAGGTCATTTAGTAATTTGGCACCTAGTGAAATGTTATTATAAGTTCATTACATGTATAATTACAGCCGATTAGGCTAATAACAGCACTTTTGCTACCAGATAGCAAATTAACACTGCTACAGCTGACAATTAGCATTTTGTCAATTTCTCGATTCTGCATAGCCTGTGCATAATTAAATGCACCCCGGGCAAGCCCGTAATTGCCCGAGCATGGACGACACTGTCACGAAGAAATATGCTTTATGCAGTTACATGTTCGCACACAAGTGACACAACATGACATTGTGTGCACGCATGTGTTTTGGTATACATGTGTAGGTGTATGGGTACTTGGTGTGTGGGTATGCATACTTGTGTGTATGTGCTAATAGGCCTGTGTATAAGTCAGTCGAAGCTTTAAATTAACAGGAAGTTATGTCTACAAAGGCAGACAGATCAGGTTGGTTTCTCCAACAGTGACCATCAAACTGTTGTCAAAGTGGTGCTGAAATTATGACAAAGCTGTGATATCAATGGAAATTATCACAGCACTAAATTTCTCAATCAGGTTGAAGCTATGAATTAGTAGCACTGTCCCAGAGGCATAGCCATCAAAACTTTTCCAGGCGGTATTCCACAGAATGTGGTTGGAAATTTCAAAATTTTCATCCAAATATATAATTCTTCTTACTTTACAACAGTCTTGTCCTCGGTCTTGAAGTCTTGGTCTCGAGTGCACTCGAGTTCATTTTTAAAAGTCTTGGTCCTGAGGCCAAAGTCTTGGTCTTCATAGTTCAAGACCAAGACTTTTTGAAAAGTCAATGAAAACTAACAATATTTAATGATTATGGCCTACTTAGCCTACAGGGCATTCTGTATAATAGTGATTACTTCATTTTGCATTAAAACACTAACATAATTTTTGTCATCTGTATAACATTGTACGAGTGATTTCAAAATCTTGAATGGTCTTGAGACCAGGGGCGGAAAAGTTGTTTTTTTTAATAGAAAAACTAGAAAAGTAAAAAAAATTAACATTTTTTTTAATATTTTTTAAAAATAATTATGTTTATTAACGGTGATTCAATGGCCTAACATCCAGGATTTGATTTATTATTGTAATAAAACCAAGTGCAATCATTCCAATCAATCATTTTGTGTTTATCAGTCTGAGGTTGAAAGTCTTGGTCTTGAGACTAAAAGTCTTAGTCTTGGTCATGAGGCTTCAGGTTTTGACAACAAGACTGCTTTACAATTAATTTGGAAGTTTGTAGCTGTAAAACTACCTCCTCAATATGCCCTGCATTTTTAATGGAAAGGCAGAGTACAAAATTTCTTCGTCAATATAAAAATTCAGATTTGCAATTAAAATTATCGAGTTACAGCAATAATTATAATAATTATATTGTAATTATGTATAATTTTGTGATATACGGTACGGTAATCACAGAATGCACAATCGATGTTGGGATACTCGAAAAATCAAAACCCGGTATAACCGTATAAAAATAAAAATTGGTAGGACCTATTGGGAAAGCAGAATGAAATAAATGCGTGGTAAATGTGGGAAATGAATGTTGACCACTTTATATGTCCATTTCCAAAAAATAGCCTCAATTGTTTAATGCAAACAGCTTATAAATGGTGATAGTGTTCATTTACTTTTATTATTGAACATTCCGTGAACAAGTATGATTTCGCGTTCATCGAACATCGGTTACTTTACAGTATAATTTATTATTACATAATTATTGCGGTGTGCTTACACGTTTTGCAGGCTACTTACTTACGTCATATTTATTCTGTGTCTGTTAGACGTCTTGGATATTTGTGATCTTTCCACGAAGCCACCATTCTTCGAAAGTGTAAATAAAAACAACTTTCTGTTTTATAAAACCTAGCAATACAATTGTGTTAAATATCATTAATTAAAATTGGTTGGAGATTCGTTGGTGTGTGATGGGTAAATTTGGATGGTTTAGGAAGTGTAATGAGAGCGATAATACAGGATAGTATAAATTTAATATGTTCGCATAGCGTATACTGGAAAATGATTGCAGTGATCGCTGTTCAGGCCTAGACTGGAATCAACAGGTATGGACTTCCCGGATACTGCCCATATGCCCTACACTCAAGCTTATTTATACCACGAATTGAGAGTTTGACGACGCATAATATTACGACCATAATGAACGTTTGAAATTAATATATGATATAAGTGGAAGACGGGGCAACAGAATCGTTACTGTTCTAAATTCTCAATAGATATTAGTGAACCTTGGGAAGTGGACGATAACACTCCAGTAAAGAGAACTTACACTCTGTTATTTTCGGTTAAAACGTATTTGTGCTTTTTAAACTCCCATGCATCACCAGCAATTGTATTATAGCATTCTAAACTCTATCACATCACTCAAGCAAGGAGTGGGATGAAGCAATAAAATGTTCAAACACGAAACGGTATGCGTGAGGAAAATGTACATAATATTAAATAAGGAACGGGATGAGAGATGAAAATGTACATAATATTGCAAGAGAAGCTGGATGAGAGATCAAAATGTACATAATATATCAAACACGAAGCGGTATGCGTGAGGAACAAGTACATAATATTAAATAAGAAACGGGATGAGAGATGAAAATGTACATAATATTGCAAGAGAAGCTGTATGAGAGATCGAAATGTACATAATATTAGACAAGAAGTGGGATGAGTGATGAGAAATTCAACAATACAATACACTATAGTTTAAAACACTATTTCTTAACATGGGAGTTTAAAATGCTCAAACACGTTTTAATCTCATTTTATTTGCTACTTTATGCAGTTACTTGTTTTTGATGCATTGCTGCTTTGTTTTGTATTTAGAAAGCATGGCTCAGATTTCTTCAAATGTTGGTGGTGATGATGATCAAGAAAATAGCAGTCAGCAGTCAATGAAGGATGACACTCAAGAAGATACAGAAATGGAAGGAGAAGCACCAAACAACCGGGAACTTCAAAACCAATTCTCGAAATTATTCAGTAGTTCAAAGTCGTACTGGGACAGCTACATTCGCACATCGGCATGGTTGAATCAGCACTGTACTCTTTTAGAGGAGGCGCAGAGGACAGGCAGCCGCTACGAGCAGTGGTGTCGTTCGCAGATGTCCTACCATGCATTCATGGCAAACTTCTTCTACTCTCAGTGGCTCAAGTCTCAGTCATCTGCTGATAAACATTTCATGGGAGAATGTGCCTCTTATGGTAGTAAACAAGAAATGCCTTTGCAGAACTTGTCAGTTGGCAGGTGTGTAAGCAGACCTAGACAGGAGTCTAAGAAACGGAGCCGAACTAGGAAATCGTCCAAGCGGAGTCGTTCTCGACGCAACCGACGTAAATCTCTGGGACATTCGTCGTGCCACATCGAGCTTCATCTCGATGACGATGATTCAGTCGACATAATCTTTGACGGGACTGAAAGTACAGAGTTTGAAATGGAGATAACGGAAGAAATGCTGCAGTTCTTCAGCGAGTCTGCAAAGCATCGTGAAGAAAGAGGTGTGTTATCTTATAATGTCTTTCTAATTGTCACAAACTGCAGCAATGTATTGATATTCTTTGTTGTTACTGTTTAAGTGTGTTGTTTCTAAAACTTGTGACTCCAGAGTCCTGAGGTAGTGAATGTCTAATAATTATAGTTTTAAGTTGTGATTAATGCTTTCCAGTGGCAATGATATCACCAGTGACAATCAGAGAGGAATAGAATGAAACAGAGAGAGAGAGCAGAGCATTGGATAGTCTCTCTCTGTTTGTCTTCCTCCCTCCATCCATCCCTCCTTCAATATGGCATAGTATCTTGTGAACCTTGATGAAGCAGTCATATATAGATATATATATATTATATATATATATATATGATGGCAATTACTCTAGCTTCTAATCTGTTACAAGTCAAAAGCATCGAATCTATTACAGATTCTCATAATTATACTGTGCCGGTAAAACATGAATGCATAAAGCTGTTGTTTCTTATAGTCTTGCGGCTGAAACAAACAAAACCATTTGCATAGAATCAGACTAACTTGCTTTTTTGGTGGCCTAAGAATGGTTGAAATCAGCCTAGAGAAAGTGAATGTGCCTGTGTTTCGTATTGCTTACAAACGCTATTGACAGCTATTTTTTTGATATTTTCAGATTCGAAAAAGCCTGGCCGAAACAATCCAGGTCATGACATATATGTAGAGCTCACTGAAGGTAATGTTTAACTATGCAGCGAAAGTTTTTCAAAGAAGTTGAACTTTGAATAAGAATGAAACAATTATTTTTTAAATTACATGTGGTGACACATATACATGATTTCTTTTTTTTGTCAACAACAGACCCTTATACGAATGCTTAAAGAAATATGCACACCAGTATGCTGACCAAGTTACCGGATTGTTGTATTTACTTCAGAATAATGCATGGTGTGTGGTAATTGCTCGCTTTAAGCTTTCATGTGTAAGAGCTTGAATGATTAGTCTAGTAATTCATGACTCTTTTGACTGAAGTGAAGAAATGACACTTTAAGCCAACAACTTTAACATTTAGGCTCATCGATCAGTGTCACTCATGCCAATACCTAAGCCTCTCAACATTTTCTGTCGAATGGCATAATACATTTCGTCATGCATTCACAAGGAACACTTTTATTATCTGGTAATGACTAATCCCGCAGTCAAAGATTCAGCTGTTCACCTCCTTTTGTTCTCTCTTCCGCTCCTGATTCTACTGTTGCACCACCACATGCCCATCATCACCGATTACCAGGGGCTACTATGCCCCTCATTCAGCCGGGCTCAGATACTGATGCCCTTCAACTTTCCCACACAAAATCTTCCATCCCCTCCGACCAGTCCTCCCCCTATTTCTGAACATTACACATTATAAAACGATCCCTCCCTGTTTTCCACTAGGTGCACTTGCGCCCGCTTGGTATAGGGATAGAGGCCTCTGCCGATTACCACTATCCAGAATCAATTGTCATCTGTTTTTGATCACGTAGCTGTCATCACAGCCATTTATGCTATGTTGCTTTTAATTGTTAACACAGCTTTCCTATTTAAAGAATTTATTGGCATGATAATCATTGCTTACTTTTGGCTTGATATGTAGTACTAGCTGTAACCCGTAAAAATTACGGGCAGTTTTAATCAATGACCACAATTTCAAAGAATGTATTTACGTACTTACTTACTCGAAACGCGATCAATATTGTAATATGAAAAGATACTTACCCTATCCCGTGTAACGTACCCTATTCTTTGTGCAAATGGCTTCTGTTGTTCGCTTCCAATAATATGGCATTCGAAGTTTCGGTTGGAAAATAAGACTAACCAACCCAAGCATCCGTAGTGAGATCAGAGGCTGAAGACGAATTTCAAAGAATAAAACTATACTTACTTATTTACTCACTGGAATGCGTGGGTGCGGGCGAAATCTGCTCGCCTTTACCAAGACCGCGAGACCGTTAGCGAGACCGAATTAGGATGTAAGCAAATTATATATGTTGATACCGGTCTATACAAGTATGTATTCATGCACATTGTTTGCCTTCATACACAGTATTACATACATGTATCCATACATGTGCCTGACTGAACAGAACCTGCTTTAGCCTGAATATGACAGAACAAGTAATCAAGTATGTATCTATTATGTGTAGGCCTATATAACTATGTGCATATTATATTATGGTGTGACGGTGTGTGTGTTGTTTGACGGCGTGTGTGTTGTGTGACGGCATGTGTTGTGTGACGGCGTGTGTGTGTTGTGTGATGGCATGTGTTGTGTGACGGCGTGTGTGTTGTGTGACGGCATGTGTTGTGTGACGGCGTGTGTGTGTTGTGTGATGGCATGTGTGTGCGTTGAGCATGTTGGTTGAAGAGACGTACTGAGTAGATTGTGAGCAACGAAATTAGTCTTGATTCGTTGTTGATTTGATTCGTCTTTCAGTTAACGCAGGGAAGAACAAGGCGACGACTGACCCTCCGAAAGAACGTCCTGGCCTTCGACGTATCGAAGAGATGAAGGAACTCTATGGCAACGGTGCAGCAATGATTCACGGCATGGAGACTGCTATGCAGCTGACCTTCGACCGAAATAGCGATCGCAAACAGCCACATCCATGGCCGGCGTTGCCAATTAATTTTAGCAGGAACCATACTAGGAGTGCAGGCGTGTTTCGTAAAGCCAGAGCATCGTAGGACTTTTAGAAATCATTCAAGAAAAGCACTCAATGGTGCAAATTTTTATTTGCTGGAGTATTCATGTGTCAAAGAAAATTTAAGGTACATTGTTTTTTTAAATTACAGCTTCACCTTGAACATACACAGAGGCTCTCCTGCTAAGCAGTTTCAGAGAGATTTTGATTTTAGCACAATTTTTATGAGTGAACTTGTTCTTTATTTTGGGACTGATTTAACTTTGGAAGTCAAAATTACCTTCTTGATTATTGACTTCAGTCATCGAACAAGTTTATGGCCATTGAATGTTTACACTTTTAGTATGATTCATGTGTACATGCATTAGGTCAAGAATGTACAATTGTACATGTGACCTCTGTGATCGTTGTACAGAATTCTCTAGTATTAAAGGCAACTCGCCTTAGGGAATATTGTTCCAAACAGGCAGGTGGTGTCACGTGACTTCTGCTGAGTCACCGAAACCAGTTTTACTGGGCGCCACCATGTTGCTGTGCATCCATTCTGCGCATGCACAGCACTTAAACTGGGCGTCGCCATGTTGCTGTGCATCCTCAATGCGCATGCGCAACACCAAATTTTAAATAAAATGGCAGTTTCGTCTATACCTATTTTTGGATTCACAGCATGATGTACCTGGCATGTACACTTGTTTCTTACTATTTAAAATTTCGTCAGCATCACCTGGTAGCTAAACACAGGAAGTTCCGTCTAGTGATATATAAGAGGTCGTTGGTTCCAAACTACTTTTCCTGCTGCTGTATTTTCATGGCCTAATATTTGCTTGACATATTTGAGTCTACCAATCTGCGTAGTAGATGCCCAGTTGCCCACTCACTGGAAGACCAGCTTATCTCTGAGCTTGGCTAAGTGAGCCCTGGCCAAGCGAGATTAGTTGAAGTCAGATTGAGAGGTCTGTCTTTTTTCTAGGATCACTATGTCTAGTTTGAGGCAGGGTAGGCCTCTAATTATTCTTTCCTGGCTGGCTGTGGTTAAGGACTTAAGGTAGGGACAGAGGCAGCCAATCGGACTGGTTACGCAAAGTATACATGGGTGAATGGGACCGGGCAACTGAGTCCTCTTCATTTGAGGCATAATCCAGGTGTGCCATTTGAAAGTCACGCTCGCCTCCAATAAACCGAGACAGCGACCATTATTTTATTGTCCGTCGATCGTCTGCTTTTACCCGCTATACGACTGATATTGCGTCAACAGATTGCTTAAGTTGTCGACGTTTTGGTTGCCTATGGACAGCTACAGTGATGACAGTATATATTGTAACTCTATGTACTGTGCTATGGCTTTGTACACATTCGCTGTCCATTCAGAAGAAACGTGGTTATCCATAACGTATTTCTGCATAGAAGCCGTTCGAAGAGGTAAAGGTGCTTTCTGCTGTGAGAAAGGGTTCACTGCTTTCAGCCTCATCCTTTAGCATTGCTGCAGACTTTAAACAGTGTAACGCCTAATTGTGCGCTATGGGTTGTTTGTCGCGTGTATGGTCCAGATCGCTATGCCTAGATGCAGTAGCCTACAGGGACTATTTACAAGTGACCTCAACTACAACATAATATATAGCCTTAGGCTATTCGTTTTTCACAATAGGCTAGGTCTCGTTGCGCGGTAAGAACGAGGCCTATAGTAGAGGTCATCATCTCTGTCGCAACGAAACTGATCTGGATGTAGACGTGATTACGACGACAGTGGTGTGCCATCCTTTCACAAATTCATTAGACTAATTGTGAATAAACACTGGAGGTATAGATTAGATTGCTAGTGACAGATGTTAGCTGGTTTTTGTCAACATTTGAGGACTTCATTTGCTTCGGTGGTATACTACACTTCTTTGGTGGAAACACTTGAGCTGAGAAAGTTTTGGTCCGTCAACCGTGAAAAGACGTGATTAGAAGAAGACAGCTAAAAGCAGAATGGGAAATCAGCAGAGCAGCTTCGACTGTGAGTAGGCCTAAAGCTTCGCTCTTTTTAACCGAAAGTGGTTTAATTGTCTAGCCTACTTTTCTGGGGCAATGCTGCGTCAGCCCCACTCTAGTTCAATTCAATTTACTTTTATTGTAATCATCAGCACCAAGCAACATTTTGCATAACAACTTAACAACAATTACGATGGTGTGCATATTTACAAGCATGTAGAATAGATCATAGAACGATTACAACAGGAAATGCTCCTAAGGGACATTCATCCCGCTAGTCGGGGCACTCCTATCAGTGTCACATGAACTTACTAAATAGGGCAAGCAAAGAGATGATTGAACTAATTTCTGTTAATATGCAGGAGTTAACACGATATTTTAAGATAAGTATAGAAAAAACTTAACTAACTTAACTAATTTCTATATTGACAGCGGATTACTAAGAGAAGATGGATGAATGGATGGATGGGTAGATGGAGGGAGGGAGGGCGGAAGGGAGGGAGATAGGGATGGATGGACGACAGACAGACAGTCAGCCAGATAGATTGGTCCATTGGTCACGGCTTTCTGCGCAGTGTCGCTCCTTTTCCGTTGCTGGTCCAGCACTTTGGAATGACCTTCTTTACTTTCTTTACGTTTACTACCAAAAGACTCTCTCTGTGCTCTGTCCCCGGGCTGGTTTGGGAGTGCTTCTGAGTAGTTTCTTGAAGGGGCGCTATACAAATATGTGTAAATAAATAAATAAATAATACTAGATAGCTAATACTAGATAGTTAGATATAGGTTGAGACCAGGTCCAGACTGCAGATCCACAAGCCAGAATGTGGAGTATCGGCGACTTATTTATCTTATTGTATTGTATTGTATCGGAACTTTTTT
Source organism: Dendrobaena attemsi (assembly GCA_034693945.1). Taxonomy (NCBI): domain Eukaryota; kingdom Metazoa; phylum Annelida; class Clitellata; order Crassiclitellata; family Lumbricidae; genus Dendrobaena; species Dendrobaena attemsi. The sequence goes on from JAQFXW010000628.1 coordinate 17,015, forward strand.
ATAGCGCATCTTTCAAGGTCCTTACTCGGCGGGTGGGATTCGAACATGCAACCCTCCGGATGCAAGGCGTCGACCTTCACCACTACACTACCGCGTCCACAAATATGTTGGTAAATGCATAAATATATAATTATAGCTAGTAGTTACCTATCCGCGAAGGATCTTCCGGAGCTGGATGAGCGACTCCTCGTCTGTTCCGCATCACTGATTCCCGGGGTGGAGCGACCCGTCAAAACGAAGCCTCCGCGGTGGCGATCCGTCACGGCAGCATCCGAAGTGTCGCTTCTGCCTCTCTGCTGCTGCTGCTGATGCGAATCCGTCGAAGCGTGACTGTTCATGGACGAGGGCAACGATGCGTGAAGGTGTTCCTTGTCACGGTATTGAGCGGCGATGCCAAAGGGAGCGCTGTAACGGACGCCGAAACCATGTCGCATCCCCCTCTGCCACTGTCCCTGGTAGGTGCCTAGCAACGAAGAAAAATGATCGTTCAAGTACACCTAAGTACACTTGGGCACACCTTCAGGCACATATTCTCCAACGTTTAAGCTTACATTAACTGTTGTGTGTACCTTAGTTAAGTAGTTAACTAGTTAAGTAAAAATTAATTTGATTTTTGTTTCAATGTACTACCATGATTGCCTGTTAAATAACATATTATCTTGGAAATTACTTTAGGGCGACCCTTGTTAGCGGGGCT
>JAQFXW010000629.1:0-17709 GCA_034693945.1 Dendrobaena attemsi
CGCCCTTTTCTTCGGCCTCGGCTGAGCTACGGCGCTATAAAAATTGTCTTATTATTATTATTATTATTATTATTATTATGTGCAGTGCATTGGCATGGTGAGATTATCTGTAGTGGTGCTATGCATTTGTTTCAGCTAGATTTGATAACATATCAACACTCAACAGTGATTGTCTGCTTAACCTTTACTACTCTATTCCAACATTACCACTGATGCAGGCATAAAAATCATAAAGCCATTGTAGTCATCATCATCTCTGTAATATCTCTTCTGTCCCTGTCATCATCATCATCATCATCATCATCATACCCATAACAATTAACCACACCAACATCATCATCCTATTCGGATTTGTCACACCTTCCGCCTGGAACCATCTTCCTCACAACTTGAGGCTAGAGCTCCTCTCCCCTCTGAGTTTCGCCAGCATCTGAAGACTATGCTGTCTAGCACATTTATGCCTCTGTTGAGATTACTCTAAGAGGCGCTTTCTAAATTACAATATTCATTGATGCACCAGAGCTTTGTCATAACATACTTAATTATTGTACACATTCTTACTAAGCATGCAATACCAAATTGAATTCAGTGTCAGCATCTACATTCTACAACCATCTATTGCAACATAAGAGGAAATGTGTAGCATTGTTAGCATTACAACATAGTGCTTATAGAACAGAACTAATTGTAGCATGTCAGATTGCTAATGCTGATCTTCAAATGCTAGCAATGAATGTCAGGGTAAGCTAAATGACACTGAAAACTAACTATCTCAGTATGAAATGGCTTTGTAGAGAGGTCTCCAATTTCTTTTCCACAAATACAACTGGTTCAAAGGTCATTTTCCTAGTTATACCAAAACCACAGCCAGTGACTCCAGCACAGTTCCTTGGCCATAGCAATACATGGCCAGAAGCACACCACAATGTCAATTCCCCTTTCCCCGAAGAATTGCATAGTTCTGCCCTTTCCTGACCCAATGGTCACCGACTCCACTGTGGGTTATATAAGGTTCTATTAAACAATCCTGGCATGTGGTCATAAAACAGTCCACCATCGCCCGCAAATTCTTCACTTGGGGCAAACGGTTGTGGCCTGGGGAATGATTGCCAAACCGGTCGTGTATACAGCCATGTGCAGCCTCCGGCCGACCACTTTGCCTGCGACCAGGAAGCGGCGGTCGGCTGGAGACATTGTCTTCGATCCGTCATTCCAAAGAAATTCCGATAGATAAGTCAATGTTAATACAGTTAATACATCTGAGACGATTCCGCTGTCTCGATGCACCTATGGTCGCCTGCTGCCTAGCACTCCTCCGACAGACCCATTTATAAGGCAGCCCCAAGCCATCTAGTCCCAGTTCTAAATGCCAGGATCGACTCGGTTTAAGACATTACCGTATCCAATGCAAGTGATTAGTAGTACTGATGGCACGTAGATCACACTTAGCTAAAATTGCATCAGGCTGTAGCAGTAAAGGCAACTAAACTGATTTGAACTGAATTCAGAGTTTAAGATAACAAATTCTCATGAACTAAAACGAAGGAAACTGAACAGAAACACAGAAGGAAATAGAACAAACAGAGACATTTTGAAGCTAGAGTGCAGAAGAACAAGAACAAACCCAAGAGACTCACAGGCAAGAAATGTAAATCATCATACTTAGTTTTCCTAGCCTCAGCATATGAGGTACTCTGCAGGTACTCATGCTACATACAGTGAACACTGAACAGCATCATGTGCACTTATAAGCTGAAATTCAACATCAGACGAAATAAGTTGAGAACCCACCTGTTTTGTGACAAATTTTGTCCTGTGGATCAAAGATGACAAAGTCAGGATGCAGTTTACTCGCACGTTTGCCCTTCAGAAGTGGTATCAGGCCACCAAGATGTTCCAGGTAGAGCGTGTAGTAGCCCCCAGACGTTTCATCTCCATGTCGAATAATTGTACAGTGTAAACGGTCTTTCCATGGAGGTGGGGTGCAGACAAATTCCCTCAGTCTCCCAGGATAGGGAATGTAGCCCTGTGTAAGGTTAAAGTAATGCCACGTAAGGTAATGTTTAATCAATGCCTGATAAGGCTGAATACAATCATTGCTCATTTACTCTTGTAAATACATTTGTCCGGCATATATGTCCGGCATAATAAAAACATGTAGTGTGTGGCCTGTTGCTCAACAGTTACATTGGCCCTTCAAGCCACCAGATGCCAAGAAAGTGGAGAAAAAAATAATCTGAAAAATATTTTAGACATGGAGCATTGATAATCATTCTCTTTTCTCTCCTCCTCTCTCGCCTGCTTCACTCCTTCGCTCGATCTGATCTTCTTGTGCCACATGCTCGGGCTACCCATGCTCAGATGCGTGATTTTGTCATAGGTGGACTTTCCTTGTGGGAATGGTCTCTTGTTGTTTTGGCGTGACCGGTTCAGCGCCACCATTTGGGCGCCGGCCGTTTAAGCGCAACGTCTTTTTGACGTCCGGTGCCAAAACGGCTTGCACCTAAACGTCCTGCGCCTAAATGGCGGGCTCCCAAGCATCGCACAGAACCGAAGCCAATGAGCTAACCCACCTTACATGTTAAGCAACTCGGGCTAGGTGCTCCTATTCAGTGGGACAATTGCCCATTCTGGGTCACCTATTGGTGCCACTGAGACTGCTACTACTTGAATGTACAAGTAAAAATGTTGGCTTCAATAAACACTATTGATTGATTGATTGATGATTGATGTGACAGAACATAGCAACAGCAAGAAGCCACAACTAAAGCTGAGCACAAACGGGTAACTGATTCAGTCACGAACGAACGTTGACACAACTACCGGATAATTTATGACACAAATGCACACATTGCAGCATAATAATACTCCACTTAGGACTCTGAATTACTGCCAGGGGACTAAAAGCACTTGAGTGTCCACAGCATACGGATAATATACAGTATCAGCAAACAAAGAGACTGGTCATATGCACAAACAGCTTGGCAAAGTTCTTCTCAGGTTCATCTCCGTTGGCCAACATTTACTGTACTGATAACAAACCTCTTCCTGATCCTGCTACTCTGATATCAAACATCTTCCTTACTCTCGTATACTAATATCAAACCTCTTCCTGATTCTGGCTTTATCCTGCATGTTTAAGGTATTACCACTTGCATTTTCTGATGCAGTACTGTTCACAAAGGCAGAAAAAGAGCTACTTTGGGATCAGCTTTCAAAACTTTGCCAGCAGATGGTGAATCGGTGATTGTACATGCACTTATGCGCTGCCAGTTTTTAAGTGACTTCGCATAAAGCAAACTGGTGTTGTGTTCTCCAATGTTCATGTAAGACGCAGTGTAGTAGGTAGTAAAATATTTGATTTAGGTCTATCTAAATTATATAAATGTGGTGCTTACGGTTTCTCCAATTTTCTTGAAACACTGTCACAAAATGCATAATGCTCAGTCATGCTACATATGTCTAGACCTTTAATACTGTCCCAAAGTAAACAGATAACTAGCTTGCAATTATATACAACAATTTCTATCGCATTCGCATTGCTGATAGTAACCTGCTTCTATGGTGCTTTACATGAACAGTCTACTTTCAGCGCATATGCTAATGCTTAGATTTTTGCTAGAAATTACATTTATAAATAAAAATGTCATATGAAAACATGAAAACGTTTGGCTTCCTGAATAGGTGCAAGAGGACTGAACATTCCAAGCATGTGGATCAGTTACCCGAAAGGCCTGATCACCTGTTTCAGTTGTTGTTACTTGTTACTGGCACGGATAGTATATTGGCAGATTTTGCTGATCATAGTCGGGACCCATCAGGGTTCAACAGTTCAACATCTAAGAACCATAATAATAATAATAGTAATAACAATAAGACGACTTTTATAGCGTCGTAACTCAGCCGAGGCCGAAGAAAAGGGCGCTGTAGATGAGTTCACAAGTCAAAAGCAGCCGTGTCACTGTTCAAAAAGAAAAATTTCGATTTCAATGTATTGTACTGACAACAACTTCCAAAGCACTGCCAGTAGCAAGCCACTTCCACAGTGCTCTACATAGCCAAGCTCTGCAAATGCAACCATCTGCAGTCACATGCCATGTTGCATTGACAGCAATGAGCAATTGGTAGAGTTGCAATACACGACAACCCAGTGGTCCTCACTGGTACTAACTAATGCACATCCCGCTAACCCTTCAGCCAAAGGGTGAATATAGAACATTCTTCATCACTTGCTTGTCAGCAAATTGAAGAACCATCACACAGTTCAGACTGCACGTCCTCCTCCTCTGCAGAGATGAAAATTATCAGTTGCAGACAGTGTGTCTAGGTCTGCAGGGACAGGACTTGAGTGCACATCGGGAAGTCCCACCCTCCTTATGCAGCAACATAGGCCAAGATGATATTTGCAAAGAAATGTCCATCAATATGTAGAAATTCCGAACTAGAAATAACGAATAATTTCTAAACACAAACTCAGCAACAGCAAACTCCCACAGAAATTCGCTCTACCAAATTCAGGAAATATGAAACAAAGTGTCAGATATCATTGAGCAAATTCTGTATTTCTAAAAACAACTATACTGAAAGGACACAGCAGACGAATCAACAGCCAAAGTAGCTGCTGAAATGTACAGTACAATATTCTGTGAATGGCAGAGTTGAGCAGTTAACAAGTTTTCAAATTTAATTCTAAAATGTCATCAAGTTTTAGGACTTTGATTTTGGCTTTTCCTAGATTAAATCACACAACTACATGAAAATATTTTTGATTTATGCTGAACAAGAGGAAGTGAAGTGATGTTGCAAAACACAAGTGCGTCAAGTTAGAGAATGATTTGGGTCATATCAAAATCATCCCATTTTCCAAACGACATAGGCAATGAGTGGATTCCTACGACTCATTCCGCAGTAACTCCGCATTAACGGGTCCTCAATGTATTCTGTTTTATGCCAATCCTGCCATTCTTTACTCTTTCTTACAGACAGAGGTCACCTTGAAAGCAATTGTTGAGGCAGACTATATCAGATGGATCTTGACGACAGCCACAGAATTTGTAAAAAGAAGTCAAACGATGCAGCAGTAACGGTCCAACGCTACAAAATGCCGTCCTGGAGATTTCAATTTACTTTTATGGTTTGCGCCAGTCTTAAACGCACAAAGAACGAATGGCTCAGCACTGTTCCATTTTTATGATCGGCTCAGCGCATCAACAGTAACTCCAGCCTATCTTAGCCTTAGCTCCTCTGCTTGGACATTTGCAAATCACATGACTAAGTTAAACACATGCAATCAACGCATGTGCGATTCCTTGATGCTGGTCAGTACAGCTTATCTCAAAGCTCAATTTGTAAACGTCATGACACGCAAACAGCCAACACAGTTCTTGGAAGAGAAGTGTTTGATTCGTGCTTCTAGTTCTTTGAAATTTCAGCTGAAATGTTTGTAGTGCCAGCAGGATATTTGCTTGTGCTGCAGTCACGCTGTAATACACTTTGGTATTAATTATTATATTCATCCACACATTTGTGTGTGTATATCCACAGTTTAAAAGCAGCTTATGACATCAGAGGCCGTTGCTTCGGGACAAAAATTCACTCGGCATAATACAGCCCTGTGTCCATGCATTTACCTAGACAACTGACCTTTTATGGCACCTCTTAAGTACCTCGTTAAGTATCTCAATTACCTACGTAAATTTGTCATATTATTGCTGAAGTGGAGCAAGAAATAATTCTAGTGTAAGCAACTAGTGCTCAAATAACTACAAAAGTGATAACTGGTCAACTCTTGCACTCTTATAGAGTTAAGACTTGTAGAGCCCAACGAAGTTGACACCAGGCACTTAATGCAACTGATTAAAAGCACTTTCACCCAGTTTATCAGGTCACACAGCTTGGCAAATTAACTACCAATAACCCAATCACTGCAAAAGTGTTAATGCAGAATTATTGCAGGACGAACCGTATTAAACCACCCAGTATACCACCTGCTTGATCACTCTCAATGTGAAAAATTCACATGCTGCCACAAAATTCTTAAACTGAATAAAGACAATAAAGACAATGTTAAACCGAATAAAGATCTGCTTGATCACTCTCAATGTGAAACTTTCACATGCTGCCACAAACAGTGTTACACTGAATAAAGACGATGTCAAACTGAGTAAGGACAACGTTAAACAGAATAAAGGCAATTTTTAACTGAATTTTTAAAAAATGTCAAACCGAATAAACACAGCGTTAAACTGAGTAAGGACAATGTTAAACTGAATAAAGGCAATTTTAAACTGAATTTTAAACAAATGTCAAACCGAATAAACACAGCGTTAAACTGAGTAAGGACAATGTTAAACTGAATAAAGACAATGTGAGACTAAGTAAGGACAATATTCAATCGGACAATGCTACTAAAATTGTTAATGTGGAGGTGCTAACTAACCTTAATCGTTGGGCAGAAGAGTTCGGTGACCGCTGCCTTGAGTTTCGTTGGCAGTGGAAGTGTAAGGACTGTCTTCTCATCTGCCAGCTGCTTCTGGACACATCGCTGGCAGAGCAGCTGAAGCGATGCTACATGCTTGATCACCCTCACCGTGAAGATTTCACATCCAACTGCTACGAACACTCTCTTGTCGTTATGACCCCACGTCAGCGCAGTGACTGCCTGCTTTCCCTAGAACGCAAACCATACACAGTTTAACGTACCATACATCTCCTGCCAATTAATGGTGAGTTTGAGTTACAACATGTCAGCTTAGGAATTTCAAACAAAAACCAATATACTATTCTCAAGAGCTTGTACTGATTGACACATCCAACTGCCACAATCTGTGGCCTGCAGGGTCACTGACCCCTTCTGCATCTCCTGGGCAACCGAATGATTGTTCTGTCAGTTTACATATGCATGTCTTTCATGGCTACCGAATAAATAGCTTTTGATTTGATTTGACATAGACTGCGCTCACCGATGCCAAAATTCAAGAATTGGAATGCATAGAATCAATACGATACAGTTGTATTTGATAATGCCTTCCTTCCATAGTTCAAAAGTACACACATGGCTGCCATACGATAGAGCAACGAGTATCGATAGCTCAAAGTCTCTACAGTGACGACCTAAGGGAGACATGAAGGCACACATTCATCATACTAAACCAAGAGCTTCTACCACTACGGCTTCTTGGTGCATCAACAGAGGTAAACATTAGCATACAAGAAGTGTGGTTCAAGATTTCTGATCCAGGTATCATGGTAAAGATTGCTTTAGTCTAATGTAATGCAACTAGACAACTAAATATAGATTATAGAGGTACAAGATTTTGACAGCCAAAAGCCTTCAAAAGCTTTTATATCTCTGAGCTTGCATGTAACTATAGCGTCAGAGATTAAAACGACTCTGATATCGGAAAAGAAGAGTAGGCAAAGAACATATCGGAAGGTCATGGTGCTACAGATCTATGGGAACTTATCTTGTCTTGACCACACTTCATAGCTAATGAAATAATGCTCTTATCAGACGACTTGCCCATGGTTGCCACATAATGCCAAGCAGCCAGGTCAAACCCAAGATTCTCAGATCCCAAAGCACTGAATGTAGAGAATGGCTTAACCGTTATTAGCTCCATGAACGAAATATAAGAGACTAACTACCCGGCTTTGCCTGGGTTGAAATTCAATATTACCCACTCCTTGTTTTTTCCGGTTTTTAAATATTTTTGAACGGCTTACTTACTTACTTCACTTTATGAACACAATCATGGAATTGTTTATCATGATCTCGGAATTTCTCAAAATGAACTACGATTCACTAGATCCAAGACAGTGCATGTCGTCTTGACTTGGGCATCAGTTCGGCTTAAATATCACTTGATTGTGCACCCGGGGTGGTGGTGTGGGATTGCAAATCCTCTATGTTTTTCTTGGCTGCTAAAGAGTATTCGTTGAAAAGTTGCAAGCAATCGGTCAAGTGCATCAGAAGTTTTTGCGGGACATAGTTAGTTAGTTAGTTACATACTTTTCTTTTTTATATGTATAGATGAGTGACAAAGAGGTATAGGCTCAGAATGACCAACACATCTGTAGACACTCAACTGAAGCAAACCATTTCTGTATCTAGCGAGGACGAATTATTTTTCCAGTTCTTCATAAACTGAAAGATATCTCAAATTCTGTTCACAGAACTCCAGAGAAGAGAGAGAGAAGTCATTTGTCCAGGAAATGGACAGAAACGTTTTTCCTATGATATTATAAGCATATCATGTGCACTGCTGCAGGCAGAGAGAAGTAACAACTATGACAGAATGATATGCTTACAAGCAAACACAGAGTCATGAAGACATATTGTCACAAGTGACTGATATCTGAGACAAACAGTCCACTATACGCCAGCATTAACAGCTATATATATATGACTTCAGCTGGTCTTTTCACGCTTTATCACCACGGGTCGTCATTATCAAGATCTTGATGATCATTCGTTTGTACAGAGCTCATCTTCTGGCAGTTACAGTCTACTGTAACACTTGATAATTTATCGTCCATCCATCCAAAACCCAACCCACTCACCCTTCCACCCACCCATCTACAATTCCACATCGATTTCACCACCATCATCAATAGTATTGTTTTCTTGTCATTTTTCTCCCTACTTTCAATTTGCATATCCCCACTCAATTTCTTTCTCCACTCGTTTATGTCACAGTTAGGTCTTGCTTATCTGTTTATTCCTTTTCTTTACCCATATGCAGTAGTCAACGGCATTCTACCTGATTCCTGAAGTTTGCCTTCCTTAGAATATGACAATAAAAGGTAATAAGACAACTGCAACACCATCCGTCCGTCCGTACGTCGGTCTGTCCGTCCATCCATCCATAATTCCATCCACATACATGCATGCATACAATGTCATACATACATCACCTACATCTTCTGCTTCCTCACACCAGCACTGCTCCTCTTCCATAATTATATTTCTACTGCATGTTCAGTCAATAATTTGTTGTCAAAAGTACATATAGGCCACTTCTATTTCCTCTAAATCATTTCTTCTGGCAATGCTCCCTGCCACAAGATAATGATTTTTCCACTAACCTCACTTTGTCCGTTATATTGAATTACCATTCTCCCTTCCTCTATTCCTCTGGCAGTTATTTTCTCCCTTGCTCTTCTTTGAGCGCATATACTTTAAATTTCTCTCTCTGACCTTTTCCTCTTGTAATATCCAAGTATCCAACCTCTCCATGGTCTTAAAGGCAATGACTCCTAACAACAGACACTATTGTGGCTCAAATGCCCTCTGACTCCAACTGGATATAGTCTCACAACAGAATCAACACTGACTAGTGACTACCATCCAGTTTGTCTTTTAACACTGAAGACCCATTATAAGACATGCTCGCTTCATTATAACAGGAAGTCTGACATAAAGTGGTCGTGGAAATGGGCAGGGACAGAAATTTCCGGCCCTAAGGCAGGGTACAACAGAAACAGACCTTTTCAAAAAGTAACTTCTTTGGATTATCATTTCCTGTGCTTTGGGCCTGGCTCAGGCCCCTACAAATCGCCTGAGTCCCTGGACACATGTTCTCTCAGCATGCCTAGATACGAGTTCCAAAATGAATTGAACTATGGACAGCCATACCTTGTAACAGCACAAGCACATGGTAAGGTGGCTTACGTGTCTTACAAAGGCTGCATTATAAAAAGTGCCCGGTGTCCCATAGGAAACCATATCACTGTCTGGATACCTCAGCTTCTTTCAATTAGACAATATTATGCTTATGAGCATTGAGGTCACTAGATATACGTCAGTGTCTGGTGTTTCCGGAAAGTCCTTCTCACACTGCAACCTCAGTGCTGTAGACTTCTGTGTCTGCCGTTGGGCTAATCCTCCCATGTATACGCACTATGTAACAGAATAGTTAAAATAGAGCCAGTTACGTAATTCACAAAAGCATAGGGTTGCCAAATCCTAAGAATGCGAATCCAGTAGATTCAAACGCAGGGCCCCCCAAAATAAAGTGGTGTGTTTTGTAACTTTTAAACATTTGCAATTACACTGATACTGATAGAACAGAAAATCAAAATATAATTTTAATGCATATTTTTAGACATTAGGTAAGCACCAGAAACAGCTATTAACTAATTTTACTAATAATGTTTGCATACAAATTTTCTTTCCAAATCCTTAAAGTCGTCTTCTTTGAGCCACTCGTCGTTGAATGAATGGTAAAACTTCTTTTTCTTTTTAACTACACATTTCTCTGAGTTAGGCTCAGAGTCGGAGATTGAATTTGAGTCCGCCATTGCGATTTGCAACGCCATTTACGTGAACACTGAACACGCAGACAAAACATAAATATCTCAATTTGAAAAGTGTCTGCAGAAAGTTAGAAAAAATACATATATATAAATTGAAAAGTACCCCCTGGAAGTTAAAAAATATAATCTCGATTTATCCGCTGGACGTTAAAAAATACAATCTCGTTTCTCGAATCTTGAGACTCAATCAGACTGTCTTGAGTGTCTGGCTCGATGTCAATGAGTGAGTAGCAGAATGATGGACTGTGAGTGTGACGTGTTCTGCAGACACAGTTGTGCTAACAAAACAGGGAATAGGCTAGGACTTTTCAGCCTTCTGGGATATTCAAAAGTTTTCCAACTTAGTTCCGGGAGACGGGAGATCATAGTGAAATACGGTAGACTCCCGCCCATTGAAGAAGAGGTGGCAACCTTACAAAAGCACTGCAAGTGTGATTTTCCAGCAAGTGCATTTAAAAGAATTTTTAAATGAATGCTGAACAGAGATAAGTGCAACAGTGTGCACATATACTCATACAGTTCACATAGGAAATATAGCTAACCACTACACGTTTAACTGTTTGGTTCTGTCCGGTTGCTGTTTGATTCTAAAGGTCCCCTATACCACAACGTCAAAGAGAGTATTGTACATTGGTCTAACCTTACAATGCTATAAGGAAAGCATTCAAAATAAGTATTATTAATTAATTTCAGAGCCAGTGGAATAATGCATGGCCTGGTGTGGGTTAACGTTAAGACATACATGGTTCAATTTATAGATAGATTCTTAATGAGGTTCCTAAAATGACACATAAACCCATCAACAGAACAACTGTGCGTATATAGAGCTCTGCTTCTAATGCAGCGGTTCTCAACCTGTGGTCCGCGAGCCGGTGGCAGATTAAACAATTTCTTGAATGAATTGTTTAAACTTGGCATTTTATATTCTTGGCATTTGAAAGACAAAGAAAATATGTGAAAATGTCAGTACTGACCAAAAAAGGTCATCAACTAAATTAATTTAGGGGCGGATATCGACTTTCAGATGAAAATTAGACGAATGACTAAACAGGTCACGAAATTTTTTTAAAGGAATCTGAGGTAGAAAATTTGTGCTGTGGACCTGTCTGTTACGCGAAGCTGGCGAAAACTCTCTAAGTGGTCCGTGAGACCCATAAGGTTGAGAATCGCTGTTCTAATGTATGATTTAAGGAGTTCTACAAACTTATTATATAGTGCCTCATAAGAGAATTTGTTGAGACAACCCACAGCTGAGGGTTGGCATAACAGAAAAGGTTTATTAAAGCTTTGTAGCAACAGTTCTACAAAGTGTACTTAATTTATTTATAATATTATACACAGTTGTATAGCCAGACTTAGAGTCAACTCTGGGAGACATCCACGTGTAGTGATAGAATTTACTTCTATAGAGTATGAGCAATGAGAATTGGAATTCAAAATATTTAAATTTTGATCATCTTGTTGTTAACTCAATGTAGCTAATGTTGCGCCTATGATTATACATTTATGTACAATATTTAGTAATGTTCACGTTGAAAGGAAACATCATTTGGCAATGCAATGCAACTGTTGATTGCTACCAGGATTTCCTCTTGAAGGGTCCTGCCAATAAACCCTGTTGGGTAGTCTCAAACTTGGTGCATTGGGTTTGTGCAAAGTGAGCGCTCCATTCAGCAACCATGTCAGACTCAAACGAAAGACTGATAACTGTTGCCGCTTCAGCATCAGACGCCACCAGGAAGGTCTAATAACGACCGCAATGTCAATATTTGACAGCAGAAATCTAGACCACGGCCAGAAAACAATGAATTACTGAAAACTACAGCAAAAGCAACTTAGGCAGCAGCGACCGCCACCCTAAACAAAGTCATAACTTCTGAGCTGCTTCTCATCTGATTTAGTCGTCCGGCCTTATTTACTTCAATCAAGTTTAATACAATCGCTTAAATCAAAATTTTACTGGAGATGGAAGAAAGCAGTGGCCAGATTGAGACTCACCTGGCTTGGAAGAGTGAGCACAAACTGAAGCCGGGACGAGCGCCGGTAGAATCGTAATTCGTTGTGACAATCCTGGTTCAGTTGGCGTACAAAGCCACAGACCGCCAAGAGTTCGCCATCGTTCGACCACTCCGTCTTAACACCTGACAACCAATTACACATAACTTTGTTTTCAGAATATCATGACTATTCTTAAAATCCTGGAATTTTTTTCTTAAAGGAGTTGATCAAGCTAAAATCAACCAGGATATATCTGTCACTCACAAACTGAAACTTCAAATAATGTACGTACAATAATGAATGCATTCTCCCAAAGTGGCCTGTAATGACATTTTATCTTTCGCTGCTGAAAAAGATTTGAAGCCTGGAGTAATGTAGTAAAACTACAGTTATGACTATATGGCAAGATCTAGTGAAATTTCTCAGAACTAAACTCTTAATCTAATCAATCGAGCAATAAAGCTGATATTGTATCATTATTATTATGATACTATAAAGCACAAAATGAATATCTTAGATGGTATTACATAGATAATAGACATGTAATACATGTATCAATTTTCATCTTCGTGCTTGCAATGTAACAATTTTAAAAAGCATCACAAATTCCAAGCAGCTCCTGAAAGTTCCAGGCGAACTCAATACTTAGTTACTTGTCAACACAAACGTCAGAACACATTCCGAAGAGTCTGGTGTTACAGTTCACCTTCTCTAATTCAAGACATGGTGGACCAGTGAAAACACGCTCAAACATTGACCAGGCATTCCAATTTCCATGGGATTTCCTCAAATAGAATGACAAGCTGGATTGTCTGATGCAAAGCCACTCTGCCAGTATCGAAACCTCTCCAATGGTTTCTATAGCACTATTATCATAATGCACAAGACATTAATCAACAGTCGCTCCATGTGAAACAGCAGTGAAAATTGTTATCCATTAGAAAAGCCCAGCTGAAATGCAATAGCTTGCGGAAACAAAGGGGCAGTATACAACACTTAAATGTTCATCTGAGGCCGGTTCCAGTGCGCAGCATGATATTTCAGAATCATTCTACCTTCTGCTCCGGAATCCCACTGCAGTATTAACAAACAGTCCATCCATATTCTTCTAAAACGGCAATAGTGCTTGCACAAAATACATGTTTTACCCTTTACTATTTGAAACTTTTTCAAGTATGTCTTAGAACAAGAACGGTATAAATCAGTCTTAGTTGTGCTGTAAATATTTCAGCTCCATAGAATATCAACTAATTGACACGAGTTAATCACACCCGAAATACCAAGCTCTAGTTATATAGGCAATTCTTCAAATTTATGCATGCTTATCTAACGGCTGGATTGTTGTCCAAGCTTCAGCTGAATGATTTAGCAACTAAGGGGCCACAGCCACCATATAGATGAACATAGGCTTATAGCTGATGAGACCAACTAATAAGTGGACCACAAGCACACAACAGAAGCACAACTCCAATTTGTCTGAGCAATAATATGCGTCATCATGATCATGATCATCATCATCATGATCATGATCATGATCATGATCATCATCATCATCATCATCATCATCATCATTAACACCATCATCTTCTTCTTTATCATCATCACCACCAGCTTCATCATTAATATCTTCAACATCATCATCAATATTGTCATCATCAAAACACAGAATTATTTACAAAGCACCATTCACTTGTGATAGCTCAACACGATGTATAAAATATCTGTGCTTTTAGAGTCGAACCAGACAACCTGACTGTAGCAGCCACATACAGCACACCACTCGCGTTCGAACACTGTGAAAACAATTTACTCATTCTCATACTTCAGCTTCAGACAGAGGCAACACGATTGTCAATATCAGCTAGACTCATAGTCGTCAAGAAAACCTCCGCACAAATCATCACCATGACTGCCAAATCACCAACAGACTATGTAGCAGAAACTGGGCAGAAACCAACTTTCCACTTGGCTAATCAGCTCATGCATGATTAATTGACTGCTAATGTCACTTGCAGCGAAATATTGCATCCACACTCGAACGACCCACGTACGCACGCTGTGCAGTAATTAGTGATTGCTGGCATCGGCTGTAATTCTAATTTGATCATTTGTCCAGATTTGGATGATCATAAATGGGCAGAGTGTTTCACAAACATGTGTATAAGCAATAATGAACAAACCAAAATTCAAAAATACCAGATCCTCTGGACGTTTACGCTTCCTCAAAATGCATTGAATGCTATATCATAACCTGCAGGTTATGTTGTATGCAATCCACATCCTTAGGCGTATTGCAGATGTGCATACATAAATATTATAGTTTATATACAAACATTTTTCATGTCACGCAAAGGCCATTTGCATTTCTGTGTCACTTTGCATGTGTTAAAAATGCTAGAAACAGTAATAACAATTTCAAAATAATAATAATAAGAAATTGGCTTGAATTGCAGAAACAGTCAGCACACTGTAATGAAATGCGTTGCAAGGAGTCTGCCATGTATTTATCAACTGAACAACCAGCGTGCAGTAAAGCAATTGCACCATGGTCCAGTCGACATCTACAGCAACTGCATCTACACCAGCAGCAGCAGCAGCAGAAGCAGCTTTGCGTGACAAGCACATGACAAGCACAGCAGGGCTGGGAAATTGACACAGCACAAGCAAGGTTCATCTTTCTCCCCCTGTTTGCCAGAGGCGGAATAAAAGACCCTTCTGTGTGTATTCCATCATTGACCAGACTGCTATGCAATCCAAATTGCCAGAAGTGCTGTCCATACCGTCGAGCTCTACCCACATGTACGTATGCATAATTCCTATCATATGCACCAGTATACTGTAGTATAGCACGCTTGAGACATTTAGCCCAAACCATTTACAGCTTAGTTAGATTATTATTCACATGGTGTCTGGCTTTGTGTAGTCAATTTCCAATATATACACCCCTATTGTACAGCCTAGGGACAGTGGGACATTTTACCTAACATATATCAGTTAAAGGCATATAGGTACTTAGAAGTATCCTCTGTTCAGCATAAAAGATTTTACAAGACAAATGCTTGAGGAGGCATAACACGCACGAGCCGATGCCAAATTGTCATGAGCTGTGAGCTGATGCCAAATTTTCTGCAGCCTCATGCACATAAGTTAATCAGAAATGCCCAAAGCAATGGGGAGCGTTGAGTAGATGATTGTTCCAGGCGGATGGCCCAAAACACAAGAAGGCTTAATATCTTTCAGCTGAGCTGCTAATTTCACAACATGTATAAGTGAAAAACAACTCACCTATAAGTATTCTTTAATAGGAATACTTAGAGCCTAGAGGTTTTTTTATTATGGTATTAGAGGTATTGCCCACCAGTATTACGACAGACATCTGACCCACTCTCGAAAACCTCACCTCTGGCTGTTTCCCCACAGGTCTTCTACTCACAACTGAAAACACTACTCTGTCACCAATCCTATCCTGATTTTTTCTCTCTCTGCATCTTTCTCATTGTCTAAACCATAAACATCACCTGCCTTAGCCGTATGTCTGTCTTCCTGCCTGATTTCCTTGGATATTGACCTCCTGCCGTACGATTCTGATTTGACTAAGACCCTGTAAATAAGCTGATTCCCGCGACTTCGCTTTTGTGGGCGCTAATAGAAGATTTGAGTTACGAATACGATGAGATATTTACAGGCATAAACAAATTATTTAGCACAAGTCCAATAGGGACACAATATTCCCATACATAATTTGTCTGACAAATGACGTTTGTCCCTAAATAGCACAAAACACCAGAATGAACAGATTACATTGGGTCTTAATTGAATTGATATAATTTTCTTTTGCTAATAAATTTGTGAAGTCTAAAAATAATTCAATGACATATTATTACTTGAATGGAAGAAAACTAGTAATGTTATTCGAAAATTGCATCACATTCTATGAATAGGGTCCACATTAAAAACTGGATAAATAAATTCAAACTGTCCAAGACTCAAATTGCAAACTTTACAATTAAAAAAAAACGTGAAGGCATCAGCATTAAAACTTGATTTGAGCAAAATGTTGTTCTTCGACGCTGATTGTGAAAATTCCGACACTGGCTCTGATACTTGCTCCAATGCAATCTCACGCTTCTTTGAATGCGAATGATCAACACTTCGTTGATCAAAGAGATTCCATTCCTCCACAACTCGCTGTTTGAGGTGGTCGAGATGCGTAAGCAGGTCTGATAAGCACAATCGTGAAGGATCTCCATAATTCAGTGTTGAATGGATTGAAATCAGGGCCAATAATCAGTGAAAACATTGATAATTTATCACTCTTTCAACTTATAGGACTTCATGGAATCAGTTTTAGAATTGACAGATCTATTGCTAAAACAAATGGGTATCAAGTACAATTGGGACATACTGTGCAGACATCTGATCGCTGTACATGTAACTGTGCATTAGTACCAGACAGCTAATGACTTTGAGTTTCCCATTCATGCCACCATCTGAGGTGATTAGTTTTTAGGGCTTACCAATGGTATAAAAGTGATTGCACTACGAGCATGTTAGAACGGTGCAAACAAAAGCAGTGATAGTGCTGCAATGCTGTTGAAGTGAGCACAAAGTATGCAAACAGACAAGCACACAGCCACACACACAGTCACACACATTTCATTTATTAATTTGCGTAAAGAAATGCACAATGCAAACAGGGGCGTAACGTATACATAAGCTTTAGTTTTCGTAGGGCTCTGTTTGTAACGATGTGATTTTTTGAATGTCAAAGGCTGTTTTTTGTAAGTACAATCAAGAATTATGTTAATTAAACTTCTCATCATTTATTGATCCCAATTCAAAAACTCATATCTGCAAGACCAGTTGGCCTACATTTGAACGAGATGCAAAAGGCACAACCCAAAAGGAATAATGTTCCGCTATATTACGGTCACCTAACTGACAAAGTTCACCAATGAGAGACTTGAATTACTTTTAGTTTTGTACAAACAATAAGTTTTAGATCACGAATACTGCTCTATAAACGATATACTCATAAATACTGTTACACCTAGATATGTTGATATGAATCCTGAATTATATAATTATAGCTGCTATACTAAAGTATTGTTGTGTTGCCATCACTGCTTTAGCATTTTGACAAAAAACAAATTTTAAATGCAAATTTGAACAGTCTATGCCTGTTGAACTGGATAGATATTAACTATTCATTCACATGTGGATTAGCAACTTAAGACCAATTCAGACTCACACTGATTGCAAGTATCCATATTTTCCAATATACGGGGGCGTATATCCCCCTCTGAGACGTTGGAGCAACTTCCCCCAATTTCTCTCTATTTCCCCCCTTCTGTAGCCACTGTAGATCAGTGCATATTGAACAAATTCTGACTA
>JAQFXW010000630.1:0-17706 GCA_034693945.1 Dendrobaena attemsi
TGTAATAACCTTTTTATTTATTATTTTAATTGACATACTTTCAAATGGCTTCTTCCAAAATGAGAATAGCCTGTTGACCCAGTTACGATAAGATTTCAACGACCGCAACCGACTGGATGCTGTTGACGGATACACTCGCCGTAAACAGAGAAAAGTTTATGACACATTTTGAAGTATCTAGCATCCGTCAAGAATTATTAATCTTGTCTTTGTCCTTAACGGAACAGTGGACCGTTAAAGCATTGCTCAGTTCTCAAATCAGTGGCACAAAACACGCCGGATTATCCTGGATAGTCTAGAAGTCTACCCGACCAAGCAATATCCAAGTTAGCATGGTACGAACAAAAATAACTTAACTCTTGTAGCGTTTACTCTAAACAACTGCAATTGACTGAATTTCATTCACTAGAGAATAGGCCTAACAATTATTCTTTTGAGCTAATCAGGTGATCATGCAAAACCTATAAGCGGCCTATCGTATCAATCAAGAATTTATTACCTAGAGTCACAATCTCCCTTTTATAGTGACTCTACATGCACAGAATTATGTCAGCAATATGTATCACCATAATTTTGCTTTCATCCTTTTCTACATTTTGAGGAAATCGGAAGTTAATTAGTAAATAGTCATAGCTACGAACACATAACTATTACATAGGCTATAATGATGTTTCGGCTACAGTAAAAATGTTATTCTCTGGTGCTGCATATGCGGTAGACCACGTGTCGAATACCACTTCCCATCATTCTGTAGCACAAACGTCGAGGTTCACAAAAGGGACTTCTTAACGACAATAACGGAGTTCTTGATATTCGTCACAGATGAACAGCCTGTAAATTAAAAAAACAGGAACGGTGACTATGTACAGTAGGCCAACGTGTTTGAGGCCAGGTTAGAGCTCATCCCAAGCAACTACGTGCAGGGAACAAATCATTCACTCAAAGTAATTACTACACCAACTCCAGGCAGCGTTGACCTCGATATAGTGTTTTGTGCATTCAGTTTTTGTCGAGAAATCTTTGTTGGCTAAAGAAAACCTAACAGTGAAGTTAGTTGTAGAACGTATAACCTACATTACCGAAGTGGAATAGCAAAGTTGCCACTAGAGAGATGCTGGCCCAATTGGTTTGGCTGCCTGGAGGCAGTTACAGACTTCCCCAAGACAATTACCTATATTCCAAAGTAAAAAATGGCTGTAGACTAGATTCATTGGAGATAGATGTTTACCACAAAGCGCCATAGAAGCGGAGAACTCGTTTTTCAAAATCTGTAACATCTGGTGAACGCCTTCCTCCCCCTGCAAACGAGAAAACTACAAGATTTTCGAAAAATTATAATCTAGATAATAATTATTATGAGAACTTGATTATAATCAAAATGATAATAATCAAATTCTCATAATAGTTTCAAATAAAATCTGGCCACTGGTAAGTTGAGGTGATATCACAAGAATAATTATTGAACCTTCGAGATTCTAAACCACTGTTCAAAATCAAAAAGAAATCAAATTTGATCAGTTGAGGTCAAACCAAAATAATTGCATCTCCAAAAGTAGGTTTCTAAACCATGGTGTAATGGTGTGTAAGTCGAATCTAAACAGATATGCACTTGTACTGTCAATCAATCAATCAATAAATCGAATTTATATAGCGCCCTTTCAAGGTCTCTAATCAGAGGCGCGACTGTCCTCAACTGTCTTGCTGATAAACTAAACTATTCTGTCCATCGATGGCAATGGTTCAGCCGACCTTGAAATTAAAAGTCAATGGTTGAGACTCCATAATTATGGCACCAATCTTCAGCGAGTCATTTGAAATCAATTGACACACATTCTGTGCACAGATAAAATAGCCTACTTGTTTATTAAATCCGCTAAATGTTTGGCCTTGAACCTTCATGTTTTTAGTTTTACAATACAATCTACATTTATATCTTGTTTATCATAACTCACGTTGACGCAGATTGCGTATATCGCTGGTCGTCCAATGAAAACGACGGTGGCACCAAGAGCCAAAGCCTTAATGATGTCGGTTCCATGTCGAATTCCACCGTCCAAGTAGACCTCGCAGCGACCATCGACCGCCTTCACGATCTCTCCAAGGACGTCTATCTACAGTATACGTTAAGTAGGCTACGAATAAAAGAGAATCAGTAGAGTCGCATTTATGGGCAATTTAATTTTGTCATGGGACAAAAGTCAGAGAAACAACCATCGTGAAAACGAAATTAAGAAAAGATCACATTTGCATCCATCAGCGACTAGATAGCCTATAGGCCTACCCATGTATAATAGTGTATACATGTATTATATTATAGGCTATTTTGTTAAATATAGAAACACACATAATATTACATGTATAATCTATATATACATCAACTGAAAAGAGGTACAGCGTAGGGCCTACTCTGTTGAAGTCAATGAATTAAGCAGAGAAACAACCATCGTGAAAACGAAATGAAGAAAAGATCAGATTTGCATCCATGCAAACTTTACAAACAATTGAGGGCGAATTGAATTGACTAAAAAATAGTCTAGAATATACTTTAATGGTGAGTGCCTTGTTCACATGCATGGCTACCGACAAGTTTCGCTAGAGGTAAACCTATAGAACAACTATACATGTAGATGTACGGCCTACTGACGACGTCTGACTTACTGATGCCGGAATGGTGTCTAGTTGCCTTCCACCATGAGTGGAAACGAGAATTCCCGCCGCTCCACATTCCAACGCCAAAAGTGCATCTTCCACTGCAAAGGTATAATCGTCAAGGTCAATGCTTAAATTATCTTAAGTACATAATTTAATGTATAATACAAACCCAACTTGTCATTGGGCCTAAGTAGTAGGCCTAAGTAATTATTGACACAAGTATTATTAAATTAACCTATCCGGCGGCTCACAGCCTCTGCCAGGTAATATGACAAGAATCTGAAAAAGTTAGGCCAATTGTGGCGATAATTGCATGCGGCTTTGGATTTCCAACTCAAGGGCTTCAGAGGTTGATTCTTCTTTAAATTTGTTTGAATGAAATTGTAGGCCATAAATTTGAAATTTAATTGAACCCTTGAAAATGGAAAAAGTGACTGATGAAGTGTATGCATCTGGTCTAGGATGATAGTGATCAAGTGTATGGTCTGGTTCAAAGCATGTTGTTTATGTCTACCATTGAGGATGCCTTTGAGAATGAGAGGAAGCTTTGTTTCCAATTTCAACCACTTGACGTCGTCCCACGTGACAGACGAATCGAAATCAAATCCATCCGCTTCGGTTGACCTAGCTCCGTCCAGCGTCCCAAATCTACAAAACCCGACTAACAATCAAATGGCAATTGCGAATTTATTTAGTACCAGAACTTCCCAGCAGAGAGATTCTTCAGTGTCGTTATAAGTGATTCCGTGAGTGATCTTGGGGCACCTGGTTGATAGTGCAGTGGTTAGCGCACCAGACTGTCAGCCGTGATCAGGGTTCAAACCCCGGCGATGGCAGAAATTTGGTTTGAGTCTGCTCCATCTGCACCCCAGGACAACTCAGCTATGATGAATATACTGACCTACTAACACTGTCGGTGGGAGATGAGACGACGAGGAAGAGGACTGGTCACCAGCCATCGTTATAGGCCGAGGTGATGAAAACAAGGTCGTTAACGTTTCATACCCATGGCTGTCTCCAACCTAGCTTAAAGGAAGGACTGCTCTTCCATTTAATAGTACTCATGACTATAGTGTGATTTGAAGGAATTCCTCCATGGCAGCAACATCTCGGTGGAACATATTAATACATCAAGAAAGCGCTACAACGTGGCATTCACGATGTCCTACTACAATTAGGCTACTACTAGCTAGGCTTCTTATGTGCTACCAATATAAATTAATAGGATGCGGATCTCAGTTTTGAGAGTTTCAGAATCTACTCTGCAGTCGAATGCTCAACCTCACCCGGGTTATGATCTTCCCCTTCAGCCGGTTGTATATGATGTCAGAATTGCAAGTTATTTCGGCAGACAAGTTTTTCGTTAACTGCTTTGCGCGTCATTCTCAAGGTAATAAGAACTGGACTCTCCAATCCTAGATGCTCAACGCCAGAAGTCTGGAGATGGGTTCCCTCCAACCGGTTTAAAGTGGATGATGTTTTGCCCATGCTGAGTTAAATGCCAAAACGGAATGAGTGAGAATATAACGATTACACAATATTAACCGCTCGCTTACTTCCAGATCTTGTCGTAAACTTCCTTTGGATGATCTCGCCAGAAGCTGATTCTGTTACCAAGGACAGGTACATCGACAGTCAGTACAATGGCCTTGAAGTCTCTCCTCTCTGCCCAGCGGACCAGTCGAAGTGTAAGATCTCGGCGGGTGAAGATGTGCAGCTGGAAGAACCTCAAACAGTCACCAGCCGCATCAGCCACATCGTCAATGGACCGTGACGCATAGCTGCTCATCGTGTAGCCGATCTTCATAGACATCGCACCTGAAATCAAACCTAATCGTAATCACCAAACTTTCAACGCGCTGCTAGTATATGGCACGTTAATCTCTACCATTTATTTATTTATTTATTTATTGTAGGTCCTGTGGGAAAAGTAATGCACTGCCACGAAGGGCAATATCAAATGCAACCCAACGAAAATCTTGTAAACGTTGTAGAAGTGGTAATTGTGGTCTAGGCCTAGCTGACTTCGTGAGGAAAGATGAGCCCTTCGATGTAGGCCTAAAGTCGTGTGGCCTCCTATACTATGTGACAGATGCCATGCGGAGGGCGGTTCGCTGCAGGTCTCTTTTCAGACATGTTATTAAGTCTTGTGGTAGCACGGTCACCTTAAATATCGTGGCGTCCATTCAAACTGGTGATTGGTGATGAAAAATCTTACCTTACTATCTATAACCCGTCAAATATGACGTGGTTTTTAAGCTCTGCAAAAATGCGACTTCAAATGTAAATTCGAAAAGAAATCAATCGATCCTGATCTGAATTCTATAAACGGCCTCAGTGAATGTACAGCGTCACCCAGCGAGTAAAACTCCTTTAAAGACCAAAATAGAAATGAGAGCTCAATCTGCCGAATAGTCTGCTCAGTGTCAGTAACGCATACATTGATTTATATATTCATACGACGAAAATTATTTTTTAGAATAATTGCACAGCATATTGCATAATAAACAGGGTTAAGATCACTATAATATAGTCGCCATCTTTAGGAAAGTGAATACACTATGGCCAACGTCACATATCATCTGCAGCGAGCATATATGTACGTATCACTCCCACTATTTAAGATCTCAAACGTTTAACAGTAATTCCAACAAAGATGGCAGAGATTACAATACATGGTACACACCCCTATAAGCAAGCGCAATATAGAAACTCCATCGTCTGATCATCGACTAACCTCTGGCCGTTGCCACTTCGCCGTCTGGATGAGAGTGTACGTGCAGAGCCGTGGGCGATATGCAGACTGGAAAAGAAATGGGATAACCCAAGATGGTCGTTCCAGTTTCTCTCCTCGACACGTCTCGAAGAACGCGTGGAATGATTTGGTATCTGTAAGTTGGTATTCGCTGGCTGAACTTATCAAGGTACATGCAACTATTGTAATATTGGCATAGGCATTATAACAACCTATACATACACAATCATGGGTGGGGCCCATTGGC
This sequence comes from Dendrobaena attemsi, assembly GCA_034693945.1. NCBI lineage: Eukaryota > Metazoa > Annelida > Clitellata > Crassiclitellata > Lumbricidae > Dendrobaena > Dendrobaena attemsi. Next base: position 5,655 of record JAQFXW010000630.1, read on the forward strand.
CTCAGTGTGCCAGGTAGGGACCTGTACATGTGAAATCAGTGGTGGAAAAACAAGTTTTTAAAATGAAAAGTATCTGTTGTTTTTTTTATGATTTTTTTAAAAAGAATTTCCAATTTCTGATGACGTTCTAGTACAAGAGCGGCTAGGCTATTTCTAACAGACCGTTCTACTCCCTATTTATCCGACTCTCATTCCTGGAAGAGAATTCCATCGTTGGTCGCTGGAATACTTACTAGTTACTACTCCTATAGGCCTACATGTATGTAAGCTTAATACCATATCGCAATTTGTTCTTTACACCATCGACGAAGACCTCAAGGTCAAACATGTAGCCTACGGGTAATGGAGCTGAGCTGAACTTTTCTTAATTTGCCTATTAGATGTGCTTAAGGGTATTCTGTTAATTTCTAGGCCCTGTTGTTCAAACTTTTCATGTTTTGTAGAATACGTAGCAATAGAGCAAATTTCTCAAAGATGCGATGTATGCCAATAGTATGGTATATAATCTGTGTGGATTTGTAGTGCATACGAAGCATAGGACTAGGAATATCGACACATTCACACAATATGTGTATCTTGAATATAATACTGAGATGGGTAATGGCTCTGCCAGTAACCAACCTTTTGAAAGCGTTTCTGTTTTCGCCAAGCGTAACTTCGTCATCGACTCCTCCAGAATAGTACTCGTAAGCGTATTTGGCCATCTTACGTCGAGCCAATCTCTCAAAATCATCCAGACATAACAGACTGTCCGAAGAAGCCATGACCTCAACGAGTAGATTCTCAACAACAGAACTGTAGGCTTACTTCTTACCCTACCGATCTGTGCTTGTGGTGAAGAGAGGCCAACAATACATGCAACTTTGCTAAAGCCAGTGCAGCACCCGGTCGTGGTACGTTTACGTCTACCACTTGCAGGCTTAAGCTATAAGCGGGCCACAAGCTTGAATTACATTAATTTTCACCGACATGGTAGGCGTACCGGACCGGTATATGGGAGTAATTTCCTTGGGGGAGGGAGGGGCACTCGTATAGGCCTACTTTCTTGAGTAGGGCAAAAGTGCTACCGGACTAGTGTTTTAGCGTCGCATAAACACAGTAGTTAATACTTAAACTTTGTTTAATTGGCTTTTGGCTAAGGTCCAGTGACAGTACTACTGGGCGGAGGAGCTTGAGGAGGAGGAGGTCTGGGGGTGCGCTCCGTTCCAGGGCAAGACATTTCTATTTCGAGACTTGCATTTGTCCAATTAGGAGACCATCTTTTGGTCGAATGTTTCAAGATTTCATATCATCACAACAAAACATTAGCTAGACTAGTTCGAGTTTTCGACGAGAAAGTATACGCACGATGCTTATTCTAGAACTACACTTGCGATTTTTTTTATTTTTTTTATCGATTAAATATCATATCAGTCGATATTCCGCATGAACAACAGAGGTTACAGGGCGTACAAGCATAATCGATCGTGAGATTATGTCCAACAAAATTTTCTGCATATCTCGAACACACTTTCCATCACCCAGTGAAGACAGTATTCCGACGAAGACGATCGACTGGTCTGCGCAACAATCGCAAATTATCGTGTGGCTAAAAATTGAGACAAGTTCTACATCTCACCTTCGCAGAGTAGTTTAGGTCTACTGATGAATCACTCCATTACCGCACTCTTGATGATGACTGCAAATGGCAGGAAATCCTAATATAGCGATTAACACTAGATTTAATACATATAATACTCAAGGTTAGCTGAAACGCTTCCACCAACAAATCGTTCACAGACAAATCGTTCACAGACAAATCGTTCACGACAATTCGCTCAAGGACAAATCGTTCACCGACATTTCATTCACTAGGCCTATGCCATATTGTGGACTAAGTAGATTATCATCAACATACGTTTAATTCAAGAAAACACTCTGACAAAGGCCACTACATACGGGTATAAAAGATTGAACAATACAAATTAAGCAGGTCGGATGGCCGTATAGGTCAGCTTTCTTGAATTGCAAACCGTGCTTAGAGTAAGGTTAAAGTTCAACTCTGATTTACGAACTTTAAGCATTCTCATGGCCGACGAGAGGTGGGGGGGGTGTCAAAGGGTACGCTGTTTCGGGGCCCGGTTCTGTGGAGGGGCCCGGATTTCAGAAAATGTTTAAATGCCATATTATTATATGTAACCTAAGTCTAAATATAATATATTATAAAACGTTCTCAACTGAATGTCATTCATAAATAATTATTATTGCTAAATATTGACCAAGTAGCTAGGCTAACTTCTACACTACAGGTTACAGGCTAGTAGGCCTAGAGGGCTAGATCAGGGCTGGCAAAATTTTGTGTTTTTTTGTTTTTCTAAAAACAAAAGACTTGTTTTATTAACATTAGTTCAATGGCCTAAAATGCAGCTAGATCTCGAGGTCACTAGGCTATACTTGAGTAATGTATTTGAGAAATGAGACTCAGATTCATCGATCAGCAGTCGGCTACTCGGCATAAAATAGATTACTGTTTTCAGGCAGCCATAATTTCCAATGAAATCGGTTACTGGATGTCAATTTATTAATCGAAATTTGTGTTATTATTAAAATAGATGACTACTATCATAGGCCTAATTAGGCCTAACGCAATTTATATATAGCTACAAGACAGTGTTCCACTTTTCCTGTCTATACTGTGACACTGTCTAATCAGACTATAGGCCTATGTCATGCATCAGCTGACGATAGCTTGCTGTCGGGCTTCCAACTTAAGCCAGAAAACGATTGCCCGACCAAGGATGGATGTGCAAGACTGTTGAGAGGCCAACCTCAGCCTGGAACTGGGTTCTACCCAAACACTGTGTTATGTATAGTAACCGTCCCACAACTCCCACATAGCTAGCTACACAGTGTAGACGAAAACTGTTCTTTCAAATTTACAGGCTGTTCATCTGTGACGGATATCAGGTACTCCGTTATTGTCGTTAAGAAGTCTCATCTGTGAATCTCGACGTTTGTGCTACAGATGGGAAGTTATATTCGACAATCTACCACAATTAAGTAGCCTAGAGAATAAACGTTCTGCAGCCTTCGCATTATGTTCGTATGACTAACTTCCGAAATCCGAATTCGTCATCACGTAGAAGCGGCTGACAGTAAAATTATGGTGAAATGTGTTGATAGCTTATTGTTTGTTGTGTATAGGCTACTGTATAATAGGGGCCTATAGTGAGATTATGGATAGGGTGTGGATAATGATTATTCTTGATTAATTTGTATTGTTCAATCTTTTTATATCCGTATGTATAGTAGCCTTTATTGTATGATAATTAAGGCAATACTGCAGGTAATTTAGTAGGCCATAATATCATTCAAGTGACTGTGCCACATACCCATTTCTATAGGTCTATACTGTAATAGGCCTACTGATGGATTACCGTTGATATGTTCCATCGCAAAGTTCAGTTTATCAAAAATAGTGACACCTATTATAGGCCTACCTCTTTTGGGACTCATTTCAAAGGCTCTTGGAAATTAAGCAACTTCTAGAAAATGTCTTTTGTTTTAAAGATCAAAAAGCAGGCCTGCCTAAAATTCATTACTTGAAAAGCACAAATTGTAAAAATTCATAGGAAACTGAGATCTAGTTTATATGAGCTACATAGCCTTTCTAATTTTATTGGATAAGAAAAGCGGGATCGGGTCGGGTTGCACAGCACCGTATCTAGGCCTATAGTCATTGGAGTCTGGGTAGGGTACTGCATCGCTTGACCATGACCACAACAGTCTAAGCAACTTCAGGATTAATATGCTATTGATAGCACAAATCCATCGTTCTCATTACTGCCACACTGCTAGAGCCAGTAGTAGGCCTACAGCATCCGGTCAAGGTACTCTTAGGTCGATCATTTGTACACGTCTTAAGCGACCTACAAAAAACATTGTAGGCTACATTAATTTTTGACCGACGTAATAAGGAATACTGTCTCCCCATTACACATCTCCTTTGTTCATTTTGTCAGTCAAAATAATACACATAATATTATCAGTAAACTTAATCACTTTGACAGAATGAACTTGTGATGTTTTGAATGTAGGCCTGTAAAAATGCTGTGGCGAAACTATACATAGGCCTACTACACAGATACTTGACGAGCAGGCCTAGGGGCAAAACCCTCTGTTTCGCAATACATATCGTCGCGTATCGAGTGGGTGTCTTTAAGGATCGATAGCAACGCATGTATTTTAATAGCTAGGCTACATTAATTGTAAAAGCTAGGCCCATATAGACCCTATGTAGGCTATAATATATGTTTTTAGATAATCCATTACGTCGATGATAGTTACTATAGCAGGCTATAGGATCTTGATACAGTCATACTGTCAGAGTATAGTTATTTATGCTGTGATACAGCATCTGTGACTGATGTCATTTAAGTAGCCTAGCAGAACAGCGCTGCAGTCCCATAAGCTAGCCAGGAGGCAGACATGAAGCGTTAGCAACCTCATATTCTTAGCCTCGGCATACGAGGGGGGATGGCCAGTCCTCTCCCTCACCGTCTCTTCTTCCCACAGACAGTGTGCCCCTGTGCGGTCAGTGTAGACCTACTCATCAACCACTGTGCTATCAAGCCCCCCCAGACCTATGCCTATCTATCCGATGTTCAACCACAGCTTATGCCTGCAGACGTCGACCGTAGTTAGGCCTAGGTCTATACCTATAGACCGTTCTAATAAAATGTCAATGACTGTCAACGGTTTAACGATTCTTATTAGGCCTATCAAAGGTCATTGTCTCTGGTGGGCAATTGTTTTAGGCCTAATTGCATGAGTTCTCACAGTTAGTTTTATGAGTAAACGGTAAAGTGACCTCGATTAGACTAGATAAACTACACACAAGGCCTATCAAATCTAATATGGCGCGCGAAAAACTAATATCGAGCTCCGACAGCGTTATCGTAGTTACATTAGTAGTTACATCGATTGAGCGAATTATGTATTTTAATACTTCCATCAGGATAATCCGTCATGCGTACAGGGTATGTCTCGCTCCATGTATTTGTCTCTGTGCTAGTCTCTCTGTCTACGGCTGCTTGTCCATCACGTTCTGTCTGTCTGGTTGCATTTATATCTGCTTTACGCCCCACTGTACGCCATACGCAGGGGTGGCAAAATGTTGGTTTTTGATTTTGCTAAACAAAACAGAATTCTAAAAAACAAGAAATTGTTATTTTTCGGTTTCTTAATTTCTATTTTTAGAATATCAATATTTGTGTAATTATTTTATTAACATTAATTCAATGGCATAAAATCCAGAATGACTTATTATTGTAATAAAGTCAATTGCTATCAATCATTTTGTGTTTATCAGTCTGAATTCTCAGCTAAATTAATCTTGAATTGGAGTTTTTTTCTTAAAATCATCCGAAATCGGAAATCTAAAACCAAAAAACTATAAAAAAAACTTTTCATTTTTTAAATTGGTCTTTTCCACCTCTGGCCATACGACCAGTCGTCCAATTGTAGGCCTACTGTGTAGACTTTCCAAGCAGTGAACGTCTGCATGCCCGAGCAGATAAAATAACTAGGCCTACCGAGTTTTATTTAATTAAAAAATTTAAAAACAATACGCAATTTTCTTGTGAATATTTAACTGTATGGGTTCTTACTTTTCACATGCTCTTCTCCCCTTTTTAATTAAGGTTATAACTTAATGTTTAATAGTTAAGTTGATTTATTGCGTTTTTCACTAAAACTGCCTTCTGCTCATTTGCTCAATGTTTTTCACTCCCGGTAGCCTTATCTAGCGGATCATTGATCCTTTCTGGGCTATCGCGTTGTGACCCGACTGATTATTTCTGCCATAGGCTAGCTGTGTTATTTCGTGATAAGTTTTGTTTGTTGCTAGTTGCAATAAAGAACATTGAATATCTTGAAACTTTAATTGCATGCATTGCACATGCATAAAATGTGCGAAAACCAATCCTTGTGTTAAAACATCGGATAGTTTCAGTCTACCCGACCAATAGGCATCCAAGGTAGTCTGGTGATAACGAAGAACTTCAATTGACAAAATAACATTTATAAGAGAATAACTGTTATACAAATATGATCCTTATCTTCCTTACTGCTGTTAAGAAGTGGAAATAAGCCATATATTATAACAGAACATTGACTGTGTAATATTACTACTTGGAGTAAAAATCAAGTTGCCGGCTCAGTAACTACTTGTGCGAAACTCGAACCCGCACCTTTTGCATTGCTAGTCGATCAAGTGTTTTAAACGAATCAGCCATCGTCCCATATAACAATCAGTCCAAATCATGTAATTACAACCTATAAATATTAAATAGGCTAACACAGCCCATCAAAGCAATGAAAAATTTATTGCCTACAGCCTAGCCACAATCTCGTTAAGAAATATAATTAAGTTGGGACTACAATTAAATTTGTATACACAACCAACAAAATACGTTAACGATACATTTCACCATAATTTAACTTTCATCTGTTTTGATGTGTTGAGGAATTCGTAAGTTAGTCCCACGAACACATAATGGCCTATGTGGCAGCTGCAGTATATTTATTCTCTAATCAGATTGTGGTAGACTGTCGAATACAACTTTCAAGCCGTAGCACAAAAGTCGAGGTTCACAGAAGAGACTTCTTAACGACAGTAACGAAGTTTCTGATATCCATCACCGATGTACAGCCTGTATACGAAAAAAATTCATCCAAACAATGGGATGGTGCATAGTACACAAGCATGTGTGGGATGTTACATCGCCTCTGAGTAGTTTCTTGAAGAGGTGCTATGTAAATGTCCAGAATGAATGAATGAATCGACATCTCTATACTGAGAACGATCCAGTGGCATAGCTAGGGTCTTTTGCGCCCGGGGACAAACCCAAAATGTGCGCCCTCTTCCGCCCAAAAATCTGATGACATTTTTGTCATCACTTTTATTTTCGGAAATTTGTGCTCCTTTCCGCCAAAATTGCTTATATTTTAAGAAATTTTTGCCAGGAACAGGGACATCTGACGGCCTAGCTCCCGCACCCCTTAGTTATGCCGCTGGAATGATCACAACTGCCCGATAATCACTATTTAGTGCATCAATGCATGTTTGACTTCTATCAGTTACATTTTGTGGTCATCATCATCATCATCATTGTATATGTTTCTGATATTCTCTTCTATAAGATCTATGTCAGCTGCGAATACCAGGTTGTTTATAATCGTTCCGTGTACCGACGTCCCGGATTTTTTCTCCCTGATCTTTTCCATCACTCTTTCTAGGTATATGATGAATTCAGTGTGGGAGATCGGGTCTCATTTTGTGATACTTGTGTAAAATAAATAACTATCATCTGAAGTAAAAATGAAACGATTGTAGACTATTAAATTTGAGATAAATGTTTACCACAAAGTGCCATAGAATTCGAGAATTCATTTTTCAAAATCTTTAGCATTTGGTGAACTCCCTTTTCCCCCTGCAAATGAGATAGACAACAGAGATATGACAAGAAAATATTATGAGAACAAGAATTAAAATCTGTTCCATTTAGGTGAGATCATAACAATTAAATCTCCAAGCATAAATTCAAAACCGGAGTAGAAAGTTGAATCTGAACAGCAATGAATTTGTACTTTTCGTGCAGGCTTTCAATGTCAAGTTCAGGTTCCGTAGAACGAATCTGTAGCCACTTTAAATTAATTTACACACACACTCAAGCTGTGTACAGATAAATAGTTATTTTAAATTCGCTAAACATTTGGTTTAGGGTCTTCATGTCTCAAGTTTTACAATACAATCTACATTTGTTTATCATAACTCACGTTGACGCAGATTGCGTATATCGCTGGTCGTCCAATGAAAACGACCCTGGCCCCAAGGGCCAAAGCCTTAATAATGTCGGTTCCGTGTCTAATTCCACCGTCCAAGTAGACCTCGCAGCGACCATCTACTGCCTTCACGATGTCTCCAAGAACGTCTATCTAGAGTACGATAAAATAAACAGCAGTCACTTTATGTCAAATTTAAATTTAGTCACAATCCAGAAGTTTTACAAATGTCTACGTTATAAATATGATATATATACGTCTGTATACAGTTACACAACACATTTATACTATAAATACACTGAATATCAATTGAAAAGAATTAAGGTACTCTGCTCAAGTCAGTGAAGCCACAATCCTTTAAAGACAGCGGAGGACCAATTGCTTTGACTAGAATAACCTTTCAGAGTATATAACCTTTGCCGTGCTCAGATGGCTTCCAATAAGTTTTCCAAAGAGGTCAGTGCTACAGAGGTACATGCGAAAGTCCAGTACAAGATAAGCTCGCCAGATTATCAGCCGAATGTCTGGGCTTCAATACCTTTCAAGCACATAAGGATATTTTGTAATATCTGCTCAGAATCAGGTATCCAATTGAAGAAACTTAAGAGGTTCGGTGATAATATCGATGGGTGTGCCGACACTGCTTGCTGTAACAATTTAAATCTGATAATTAAAATACACTGAAAATGTAGGCCAATTACTAAGTATGTAGATGCTGCATATATATGATCAACAAATGTTTCGTCTCTCATAATTAGAGAACTTAACACAAAAGAAATCAAATTAAAATCGTTTACTGATTCAAACAATCACAGTTAAACTGAAACACAGTTGAGCCACACAGAGGTTTGAAACAAAAGGCTTACACAAAAGGGACAAAGTCTCGCTAAGTTAGGGCCACCTATCGAACAAAATGGATTTCAAGATGGCACCATTAGGCCTACTCAACCTGTATACATATACAAATTTTTAAATGCAAACCCAATCTGAGCTCTTTGGTCTTATGTTCTATTATCAGCATCCAAACTGACACAACTCAATATGATAAAAAGTATGAATGGTTGAACGCAAGTTATCGTAGGATGTTGAATTTGACTGTCTAGCAGCCACATTCTACTGCAGCTCATTTTATCATTGCCCTTAGCTAATGAGAGGCTGGCCGACCTTTGGAAAGATAACGAAATTTGATCAAAGTTCATACTGATCATCTACCCTTTATGCCAAGTGCTCAGGGACATCATCCTGTGGGGTAAGGGGGGAGATTTTTTTCAGAGGGAAAGACATTAATTTGTTAGTATATATTCATTAGAGTATATGTATGTCGATCAATTTTTCGATGATGAGCGACTAATTGACTATAGACTAAAATAGGTAATCAACTAAATTCACGAGACGTATATTGATTTTTAAACTAAAATTACACAAATGACTAAAAAGAGGTCATCAAAAAAAGTTGTGGGTTGCATCTGATTTTTTCAATCAGAACATTTTTAGGGGAATTTCCATAAAAATAGGGGAATGCTTCATAGGCCTGGGGGGATGTACGCCCCTGCGAGTGCTACCATAATCACGTCCCTACAATCTCTTTATTGTCTTATAACTACAAAACATGAACAATTAATTCACACAGTAATTAGCAGAAACAACAGTTATTTTATCATCATATTAGAACAACCATATGAACAAAAGAACTGATGGTATCTGACTTACTGATGCTGGAATGGTGTCTAGTTGCCTTCCACCGTGAGTGGAGACCAGAATTGCCGCCGCTCCGCATTCCAACGCCAATGCTGCGTCTTCCGCTACAAAGACAGCCGTCAGAGTATCCTTAAGTTTATCTGGCTGGAACGTACGAATTCCGCATGACAACGCTTCAAGCGCGGTGAGGTTTGCCCGACGCAAGTATTTACTAAGCTCTCCAAAGGCATAGAATATTTGCGTGCTAGTTTGACAAAATGCACTTTAGGCAGAACCATTCGCATAGCACAATGCTGGCTATAATTCTGGCCTTCGATTTCAAGGGCAAAAGAGAATCTTGAATCTTGCTCATTTGTCTGGGTGAAACTTAAATTAATATTATGTGAAAAGTTGTAGAAAGTCAGAAAATAATAATAGACGATAGCCATCAAGTCATGTTCAACGTATGTTGCATATCATCCCTTGAAGATTCCTTTCAGAAATTCAGAGTGAGAGCAATTAGACGATATAGCAAACGAATTTATATGGTCAGGTTCCGGCATGTTGTATATCTATGGTCAGGTTCAAGGTATGTTGTATATCTATGGTCTGGTTCAATCAATGTTTTAGCACATATCTACCATTGAGGATGCCTTTGAGAATGAGAGGAAGCTTCGTTTCCGATTTCAACCACTTGACGTCGTCCCACGTGACAGAAGAATCGAAATCAAATCTATCCGCTTCGGTTGACCTAGCTCCGTCCAGCGTTCCAAATCTACAAAAACCGACTAACAGTCAAATGGTAATTGCGAATTTGTCAAGCGCCATTTCGCAAGAGAAAGCAACCAGAATTATTTAAATTGATAGCACATGACCTTATTTATACTCATGGATTTTGTGATTTGAAGGAATTCCTCCAGCAATGTCACATGTTCGAGTTGGACATACAATTCTCTCATGACAAGTTGACAACCGTTCCATGAGGGCTTAATAATGTAAAATTTGGACTTCTGCGACTATTGACTACGCGCTAAATCCTCTGTAGGCTTATATGAAATAAATTTTTTACAAAACATAATCATAGCTAATCTTTTATAATCTGGACCGAATAATTATACTTGTTATCGTAGGTTGGTCAACAACCACAGGATCAGAAAGATCAATGTAAACCTTCTGTTATATGATATCGTATCTCACAACAAAGCAGATAAAATAAACTCTACTTACTTCCATACATGGTTTTTCTGTGGATGCTCTCGCCAGAAGCGGATTCTGTTTCCAAGGACAGGTACATCGACGGTCAGGACAATGGCCTTGAAGTCTCTCCTCTCTGCCCAACGGACCAGTCGAAGTACAAGATCTCGGCGGGTGAAGATGTGCAGCTGGAAGAACTTCAGACAGTCACCAGCCGCATCAGCCACATCGTCAATGGACCGTGACGCATAGCTGCTCATCGTGTAGCCGATCTTCATAGACATGGCGCCTGAAATCATTCGTTATCGTAATCTCCAAGCGTCTAAAGCAAATATAACGCCATTCATAGGTCAAGCACAGCGAGCAGGCTCGTTCTTAAGCGCTGTGCTCAGCCAAAAGGGTTACCCAGAAGGCAGTCCATGGTGGTCCGAGTCCGGTTTTCAGAGGGTCAGAAGAGGCAGAACAGTTGTGCAGGTGGGAGTCATTTACGACTGAGTTTCGAAGGGCCAACATTACATCCTACGCAACGGGTCTCGGCAGGACAGGAGCGATGCACGTGTTTTAAGTGCGTTCGACCACTAGCTTGGGGGCTACTGTCTGTACACTAACCCAAAGATGACGCTTTTCTGCTCTACCTGTACCAGAATACTCGATGGATGATAGCTGGACAACAACCAAAGGAACTGATCGACACGAGCATTATCGTACCTGGCGGACAATTCTGCCTGTCATCGATCTAAACTAGGCCAATTGGTACAAGGACGCTAGAAATTATGCAGTGATCTTTCTAATTGCTTTTCTCAAATGTGAAATGATCGACCTAAGAGTACCTTAAATACACTTGACACTATTTCAGCTCTCAAAATGATAACCACTAATTTGATGTCATATTATAGCCGAGATTAACATAGCCTACATCACTACAAGGTTGTGCCACACAAAAAACATCTGAGCATTAACTAACCTCTGGCCGTTGCCACTTCACCTTCTGGGTGAGAGTGTCCATGCAGAGCCGTGGGCGAAATGCAGACTGGAAACGAAATGGGATAACCCAAGATGGTCGTTCCAGTTTCTCTCCTCGACACGTCGCGAAGAACTCGTGGAATGATTTGGTATCTGTAAAGTTCATATTCGCTGGATAAAATCTGTCTGTAAGTAATAATTTTCACTGGGTATAATATGCATATATGCAAGTTAAATTAGTGGCAAATCTGAGCCTTGTGGTATTGTACAAACACAGTTTGTGACCTATTCAGAATTCAGCTAAATCAATCAGTCACTGATTGTACCAATTCTAACTTATTTTTGCGAATAAGAAGAATTGTTTGTGTAAATGGATATTTTTACTTTGTACAGG
>JAQFXW010000631.1:0-17700 GCA_034693945.1 Dendrobaena attemsi
ACCCCATGGGTGAGATCCTTCACTGCCGCTCGCCCGTTTGAATGGACGTCACGCCATTTAGGTCCCCGTGAACGGACCGTGCTACACTGTAGATACAAACTTGCGGCCTTAAGATAAGATCTGAATTACTGTAAAAATTACAGTATAGTCCTGGAGGCATACACTCGGCCTTCTTTGGCCAATAAATGAGGCACTTCGGCATGAAAGAGATAATTAGCGATAGGCTTATTTTATTATTGGTTCACTCGTAGATTTCTATAGCGCCTCTTAAGTGTCCTACTACTCAGAGGCTGTCCCGACAACAGAGCTGATGCTCGGTCAGAGCGAACACGCCGAAGAGCCTCATTTACTTGCGAAAGAAGGCTGAGTTTTATTATATCTACGGGGCTCGACAGTATCTTAGATCTTATCTTAAGGCCGTAGGTTTGAATCTACCTCAGGTCGCTGCGTAGGCACATTGAGCAAATCGATCCTTCACTCGCAATTGCTAAGTTGGAAGGAGGGCAGAGATTAAAATAGTAGATAAGAGTCGTAAGACACTGCAGTACGACTAAGTAGGCTACGTGGATATTTCATTTCATTTAAGTTTAGTTCAGCAACCAACAAAAATCATGTACAAATATATAAATATATAAAATAGCTATAATTTAACATTTATGAATATTTTATAAGCTTATAAATAACTTTTGAGCAGATAAGACCCCTGAAAACCCCTCCATTCTCTTTACTCGTGGAAATTTTGAACCAGACGATCAGTTGATTAGTCTTGATCACAGTAAAATGACGCAATGAGAGCAGAATGATGGCTGGCAAAAGACAACGACGACGACACTTACATTGTAATGTAAAAATTTCTCCTTTCGATGAACCAATTGCCACGAAGAACACGAACACGGCCATCAGTAGGAGATAGCTTCTCAGCATGGCTAAAGCTGATCTGAAGAATGGAATAATAATTAGGCCTATATAATCCAGAACAGACGACCCTATATTATAGGCAAATAGACAGATTCATAACCCAGTAAAAATGATTATAATCACTGTCGGTTTAATCTGAGCATGTCACTTTCCCTCTCTTTGACCATCCGTCTCTGGCTCTGGCTCTCTGTCTCTTTCAACCTGTCTGTCTTGCTGTTTGTCTCTCTGCCTCTGTCAGATGTTGACAACAATAGGGTCTACATGGCGATCGTTCTTTAACTCTGACCAACCCATCGGTACTACAGTCTACAGATATTGAGCTCTTGCGTCTTCTTTCTTGGTCGCGACTGCAGGGCTGGAAGCACATTATTACAGCACCTTCAAGGGGCGCGATAAGTGCATTCGTGCATACTTATAACCATCACAATTCTGGCATTACAATTGTGGTCTATTATACGGTGTTAAGATCTAAACTTTAAAGCCCTTCTTAGCAAGCCATTAAGGCAAGATAAGTAGGTCTTTATATAGGCCTACTCTGCACGCTGTACTTTAAGGCAAAATGTAACTAATGGTGAACTAACCTGTAAGAGGACGTCTGCAACGAATAGCCGGACAGGTCGATCTCTCTGCTACGGATATCAAACTTGTCTGTACTATTTATACATGATATGATGCACCAAGGTCTACGCAAGTCGTAGCCTAATATTACTGAGTCTTTACATGTAGATGACAAACATGTGATAAGACCCATAAATTTAGCTATAATAGGCCAACTGCCTCATTCATGTCTGTATAGATCAAGTCATTTATTCAACTTGATACACGCCATTATATACGCCATTAGGCCTATAATGTTTGCCTTTTAACGACTTTAACGATCATTTTTGTGAGTAATCTTTGGTTTAGACTAGCTTGCTTTTCTGCAAACAATTGTGGAGACGTGCACATTTGAGGTAGGCTTACCGGTAGGCCTATATAATCGATGGCCAAACCAATTATTAGGCCTACTAAGGCCTTATGATAGTTTGTGGGCTTAAAGCGTGAGCGCACTTGGCCTGTGATGCCTCGTTTACGACATCGACCCAAAACAAACTCTGTTGGACGCGGCTGAGATGACTTGTAATCAATTATTATGAATCGCACGTTCTGATCAGAGTCAGAGATCACTGTCGATGTCCTCCTTCACTTTAAATAAATACAACAATTAACGCCCCAGGAGCCACGATTTTAAGCCTCAATATAGGCCTAAAGACAATCAAATATGCAGGTTATGTACTGAAAAAAGCTCCTAAAACAACGTTCACCTATATAGTCGTATTTCTGATTATGGTGTGTCATTCAGTTTTTATATTATACATAGGCTACATGATTTATATTTAGTTATTTATACATATGGCCTGTAATGCAATGGCATAGATAGCCAGGCTTAAATCAAGAGGAGTTCGAGCTCGAGGAAGAGGAACTGGAGGCTGATCCTAGGGTAGGCCTATGTAGGCCTACATAGGCTATCATATATGCCTACCGGAAGAATTGAAATTTGGAGCGTCTTGTTGCTAGCACAGTTTTGCCTCATGCTGGCTACGCCGAATAGTAGGGCCTATGTAAAATTATACTAAGCCTACTCTCTGTTCACTCTGTTTAACTTTTGTGGGTATTAAAGTTGTGTGACTGATTTCCCTACTCGAAGAATATATATATAGGAATATAATTATATGCATATAATACGTAAGCTTATATATATATATATATATATATCTTCGCTTGCTATAGGAACTACTTAATTTATGTCACTCAAGTTACCGTCATTGTTGTTATTATTACCTGTATTGTTATGATAGATTCAGATCGAGCTCTCCTATATAGCATGCATGTCTTAAATGCACGCGATATGGTTTCAAAATGATAACAGTAGCCCATTTATCATTAATGTTTGTGACAGTCGCGTGACTTTAAAAGTAAGCTATAGGCCTATAATTTTATTTAGATCTAGGCCTAATACACGTGGGCTACATGTAGGCCCGTATAGGCCTAAGCTTACTTTTAAAGTCACGCGACTGTCACAAACATTAATGATAAATGGGTTATAATTCCTATATTTATATAAACCTAGGCCTATATAAGTAGGCCTAGTCTTTTTATTACTTGTTTATTATCATTTTGACTCATTTTGACAGAAGAAAGTCTGTTAGGGTCTATAATGAAAAATAAAATAATAATTTTTATATTTCTTATTTTGTAAATTTAGTTTAGGCCTTAACACTGAATAAATTGCTTAAAAAACTATAATTAGACTTTTAATTGTATTAGAATCAACTGCCTTAAATTAGGGTCTATTGTATTATCTGTGATTCGAACTCTTCACACAGGCCCATCTGGACTGAGTTCCCTATCCCAAGTGCTTAATCTGAATCGTTGCGTCGATCTCCGACTGCTAACGAACTATGCCATCATCTATGGCACTCAAATCTCTATGATTATTATTATTATTATGAATTATTTTATGTTTATCAGTCAGAAATTTCAACTGAATTACATCTGAGTTTTAGTTTTTATTCACGCCACTCCAAATCGGAAAATCTTAAGACACAAACACCATAAAAAAACAAAACACTTCATCTCCCAAAAAAGTGAAAGAAACTTGCAATTTGCAGCCTCTGCGGCTCACGTGTTATCAAACTTTGGTTGCTATCGGTCAGAGCCTTCTATTACTGAAGGCTCTGCTATCGGTGCTCTATTACTTAGGAATTTCTAAGTTTTTGGGAATGTTACTAAGGGCTGTAGTCTTGAAGTTTGGAATTTATTTTATATGATCTTGGGATCTCTCAGAATTGAGAGTGGACCACTGCTCTTGATGTCTTGAAGTTTAATGTGAAACATTAACAAAGATGGATTTCATTTTGCCTGCCTCTCCTAACTGGTACTGCAGTCGAATTGTTGACTGTGACAGCCATGGAATTGTCTGCATTGGTTGTAAAAACGCCGTTTATATGTGGAATGTCTCGTTGCAGCCACCGAAGTTTATTTCCTATATTACCGCTCACCACGAGCGTGTTGTTGGGGTGTCGCTCTGCCCGGTCGATGCGCGGGGATTGGGACCTCTGTGGTGTTGCAGCGCAGGAGAGGATGGAAAAGTCAGGATATGGGATTTCGATACTAAATCTATGTTGAAAGAACATGCACAACACAAGGTTACTACTCTTTTGAGCCCCTCCGATATGGTTGTGATGGGAGGGGCGCTTTAGAAGTCTTAAAATACAACACAATACTCTGTCAGCATCATATTTATTTTCAAAACGTTAAGATTACATGGGGTTTGTCTCCGTCATCTGGTTTTGCCGTATGTCACTTAATATAAACTCTTCTTTGGTCTGTATAGTAACATAATAAACATGTTGAAAAAAAGGACTTCTTGAGTTTTACTTCTGGACTTGCATGTATATTGCTTAAACCTTCTCCAGTCTTCCTTCCATTGGAAAGAAATTGCTGCTTTGTTTTGTGCTTTTTTAACTAGTTTTCTGCAATCTGTATAATTTCGGTCTTTGCATACAACCAAAGGAACCTGTTTGCACAATGTTTCGGGAAAGTTGTAGATCTCTCTGTTATGAGTTTGCACATCTTCTATTTCAGAGCAAGCCGACATGTGTAAACTGGTCTCCTGTTGATCGAAACCTAATCGCCAGCGGTGACGAGAAGGGAACCGTAGTTCTGTGGAATAATTCTTCGGGCGAGATGTGGAATTGGCAGCCAGACTTTTCGAACTGTCACATCTTCTGCCTTTCATTTTCTCCGAAAACTGCTTTTCTGCTTGCTGTGGGGTCAGTTGTGTTGCAATCTCCTTATTACATTCTACAACCTAAAAGATATACGGGTCCGTTATTTGTCTCAGCCAGAAGGAGCAATTACGAATTTTCACATTTGCACAAAAGCAGTAGCTCCTCTCTCTCTCCTCCCAGGTCTCGCCGATGCTGTTTGCAAATGGCCTCGCTCCATCGGGTCGGGAGAGCCTCTGTTGAGTTCTCTTTGAGGAGCGCTATATAAGTTGAGATTTACATTAAATTACATTTACATTATATTACATTTACATCTAGTGTAGCAATATTTCAGTTTTCATGCATATTTAACAGTTTCTGTGCTTATGAGTTCGACTAATAACTTTTAATTTAGGTCTAAAGTAGACAATATTGTATATTTAGAAATTATTTTCCAATTTTGATATTTAAATCTAATATACCAGTGGTTTCCCGGTTCTAGTGTTGTTGTGAAGTGCTATATATAGTGTGATGGTTATGTCTGAATTCATGTGGAAACGGTTAAGTCATGTTTGCTGATCTTGAAGAATAGCAGTTAGATTAACTTCGTCATCCGTCTTTACTGCACTTCTGCACTTAAAGGTTCTGCAGTGAATATACTTCTAGTATCACATTATTTTTGTATTGCTTTAGGTTCAAGAGTGGTAACGTCTTGATAGTAAATGTTAATAAGAAGAACCCTCACACAGTTCAGCGCCTTCGTGGTCACGAGGATGAGATCCAGTCGATTGCTTGGAAGCATTGCACAGAGGACTTTGGTGATACTGAAGGTAGGTATACTGGTGTAGCCATCACTTGGTGCTTGTGAATTTTATTTGACTGGTTTCAAGAGTTTTTTTTAAAATGAGCTGTGCTTTCAAGTGGGATTTCTGCTTCCCATATCAACTTGCATTGTCATATCAACATTCAGCAGTCTTTAAGCGAGTTACGGCCACAGTTGCCTTTGAACCTTTGAAGCATTATTAACTTTCAAGGACTCTTGGTTCTCTTAATTTCATTTGTTGACTGGTTTATTCAGACAGTCTTTCTGAGAACGTTAAATAATGTGATGTGAATATGTAAATGGTAATGCAAGTTGAAACAATATCACGAAATTCTTGAAGAGTTCTGTAGCAAAGAAATTTTGTAAATGATCAAGGTTGTATTGCATCTAACTAGCTTAGTATACAATAGAGCTGTACCGATATTAGGGTAACCGGCATAATCGGTATCGGCAGCCATAATCGGTGCCGATATAAAAGACATATTTTTTCTTAGTTTTGATGGCTCACCACTCGCCATTTGTCATTACTTGCCAGAATGCGAACAAATGATTTAAAACAGTACTACTTCTGCAGAGTGTTGTAGAGTGTATGCCCTACTGGGTAGCCTACTTAGGGCTTAGACTAATTATCTATCGTCCATCTAACGCACTAACGGCATCAACTGCCAGCAACCGAATCTATAAACGTCCAACGGAGATGTAGAAAATTGTTACAAAAGGAACAAAACGTCAAATTATTTCTGTTTCTTTATCAATACTATTACTAAGCATTACGCTACTAAGCGACTATTATATTATACTTACTATGCAGTAGGCAAAGACTGTACATCACTATTTAACATTGATAGAAGGCCCTATACGTCACCATCGAATTGTGGCGTATATTCATGACTTAAATAATTAATGTATCAATGCTTGAATGCTACTATTAGTCTGTATTCAATACGTTATGCTAGACTTGTGTGTAAAGACTGTTTGATCGAATCATCAGTGAATAGATAATTGAACTTGCTATTATCTATAATTAGACAGTTACAGAGAACCCGAGCTGACGGGCATAGAATTATAGTCACTCTCAGCACTCAACGTGTGTAGGCTAAGTAGACACGTATAAATTTCGAAATAATCGGTATCAGCATAATCGGCTACTCAAATAATCGGTTATAATCGGTATCAGTACAGCTCTAGTATACAATACAATATCACAACTATTTGATAAAATTTTTAGGTTAGTAAATGTAGCAGAATTAAGATCAGAGCACAAAGTTTATATTAATTTAGTCTATGCATAATAAATGTTTGATTGCAATGAGTTTGAATTTGTGTTGTATCAGTGTAGTGTTTTGAGCCTTACACTGTCTGATGGAGGTGTTGCCTTTATGTAGACAAGCCGTTGTCCAAGAAGGAGACCCTGATAGCTACGAGCAGTCGAGACAAGACGATTCGCATCTGGAATACGCATAGTGGCCAGACGACCACGACAATGACTGTCCCAAGTGGCTTTTCCAATGCCAGACGAGAGGAAATGGGAGCGAAGCCTAGAGTCTGGATCGCTATTGCATGGCCACCTGGTTCACCAACGGAAATCATCTCCAGCGGTCTTCAGTAAGTCATCATATACGAAATTATTTACTCTCAAAATACATGGCTGCTATAATACTATGATATTGAGAGCCTTGTCAATGTCACTTAACAACTAGGCTGCATCGTAATAAGTTTTTTTATTTGGTTGATTAATTTTGACATCCGTGATAGACAGATCAACTTGGTCTTGTTTGTCCCTTAGACAATAGGTGCTCTGGCCCTACATCATGCTGTTCATTGTGGGTCCCTCTTCATGGAATGACATTCCCCGCTCAATTGACACTTAGTAGTTTTTTACTGGAAGCCCATTGTATTTCATGTTTTGCCTTAAAAATTTCTATTACCTTGGGACTCTCGCGCAAGAATGCTTTGGAATACAGTGTAAGTACTGTAAGAGGCACAAGTTCTAAGAAATTCCCATACACAATACAACATCAGCCATGTCATATCAGAATTCATTTTACAGTGAAACACACTATGTGGGTCAGAAGTATACAATGGAACTTTCGTCTGCCATGAATCCTGTACAATTGATTTCAGTCGGTTAGTTTAGTAATTCACAAAGTGTTGGATTCATAACATCAGATATTGTTCTGTGCTATGAATTACAGTGGAGAGCTGATGCTTTGGAATATCAGTGAAACGGGCAAAGCCCAGATGAGCATTTTGAATCCAGGCTCATCTCACAAAGGCCACAATCGAATCGTCTTTAGTATCGCCAGTGGAGGTCGCGACTTTAAGACTCTCGTCACCGTTTCCATGGATAGACAAGTAAGCGTTTATTCACCAAAATTTACTGCTATTTAAATCTAAGTGTTATTATGCCTGTTTGAGGCTTGAATGGCATGCAACAACGCGACTTATTTATTTATTTATTATGGTAAAATAATTATGGTAAGTTGTTATAGTGCTCAGGGCTTTAAAGTCTACTCAGAAGCACTCACATCCCATCTAAGAGAACATATTTGTCAAATTTCAGATTATCATCTGGGACTTAGAGAAACAGTCGATTCGGTTGGTTATACCGACTCTTGGCGGCTTTGTTTTTGCTGTTGATCGCTCAGAAATACAACCAGGTATGCAGTCTTTCTGTTCTAGGGCCTCAGTATTTATTTATTTTATTTATTCACGTTTTATACTGCCCTTCAGGTCTATTATTACTCAAAGGCGGTCCTGGCTACAGCCCGGAGGCGTGTCGGAGTTTACATGCCGAAACGCCACGAGCAATTGTGAGTGAAGAATTTGATCAAGATCCCAGCATGCGGCTCGGATCTGAATCGAACCCGCAACCCTTCGGATGCAAGGCTGCACCACCATGCCCCACCGGTATGCCCTTGAGCTTATTGGTATGTCCAATCAAAAGTTTCGTACTACGTGAAGTCTGTACTAAATATTGACAGTGATATCCTTAATTTCGGTTTGGAAGACCTTGGATGAGAGTTTTCTCAGTGCTCTATAAATGACAGTTTACAATACAATTGCAGTTACAATACAGGTTGTGATTGCAGTTTTTAAATTCAACTGACTTTTAGTTCACTTGGTTTGATCTTGATCTCATAAGATGGCAGTAGCCATGTGTATATGTACATTGTATATTATATGTACTGGTACTGTTATAATGCATGTAATCATGTAGTGTATACTATACATATAATTATATTATATTTACTATATATGTTATATGTTTGAATTTGAATATTTGTTCTGAATTAATTAATGTATGGATAATGGAATGCATGAATGATTGAAAGAATTATCACATGAATGAGTAATATTTGGTACCTGTGTGTGGGACTGTGTATGTATGGTACTTTTAACACAGTATAATGTTGGATCGTAACATCTTGATTTTTTAGACAGACTTGCCATTGGCGTTGGGGACAGCGTGCTTCGAGTCTGCAATATTGACAAGGCATCCAATTCAATTGATGTACAAACCTTTTGGCAGGGGATTAAAGCTAAAGTTACCGCTGTATGTTAACAACGACTATCTTCACCTTTTGTTCTGATAATGGTACTTTGTGTTTAATTTAATGTTTTCGTTTCTATGGCTCTTAATTTTTAACCTAAGGAGTTTCAGAAATTAGAGAGAAAGTACTTGGAAATTGTGGTACATGTAGCATCAGTTTAATTGAACTCTGTAATAGCAAAAGGGTGTACATTGGTACAACAGTTTGTGTGTTCTTTTAGGTGAGCTGGCATCCAGTTACAGAAGGTTTGCTGGCCTTCGGAACGGAGGATGGAAAAGTTGGAATTTATGATGTCCACACGACACGGTATGAAACGCTTCAAATACTTTTACGTATTTGTATGTGTAAAGTCGTTATTCGTTCCAGAGGATTAAATTTTAGGTTGCTAGGGAATTTTGTAATGCTGGACCAAATTATGGAATTTTCCCTCTGCATAGATCTGCTTGTTTTGCAGACCTTCAGTTGGTTTATCCATCGTAGATTGCCACCAGTTTAAGTAAAGTAACTCGTCGGTATGGACCTGACCACAGCTTGATTTTGGTATTTCGTGAGATGTGAATTGTGCAATAGACACTACTGTCTTGAATCTTGATGGATAACAATTAATGATCAATACAAGTCGTTTGATTTATATGTCTGGGTGCTTGACAGTGTAGGGGTTAACATGCTGGACTACTTACCAGCAGAGAGGTCAAAGAATCAATAAAATATCTCCTATATAGCAGAAATTCGGTTTCCCTAGCCAATCGGATGTGATGTACTTATCGCAGTCTCAATTTTCTGCCATCAGTGACAAGGTTCAATCTGACATTTTCTTCACACACCTTAAGACTGCTCTTTTTGCCCGTGCTGGTGTCGGGAGCGCTTCTGAGTAGTTGCCTTGAAGGAGCGCTATACAAATCCCTGTAATGAATGAATGAATGAAAGATGAAGAAATGGAGAGACCTCTTATGCCACAGCAAAATATAAAGTCATTAACACTTCATACCCTTGGCTACCTCATTTCTAGTTTTAGGGACTGGTAAAGAATTGTGCGCAAACAAGCATTCTTATACATGTGCTGAGTGACGTTTGTTTGACTGTCAATGGGAAGATTAAGACGATATTAGCTGTAAATTTCTGTTTTAGCCCACCTCTGATTTCTTCTACCTATCACAAGAAGGTGGTGTTTGATCTCTGTTGGGCACGCCTGTGCGGTACGTGTCGAAATGAACATTTCTTTTAACCTGGACTAAAATGTTTGCACTTGCATTGCCGTGCTTTTGAATCTTTGACTGCATACATTCACTGTATTTACGTTACTCAGAATAGAATGCATGTTGCTCTTTGATTCTGAATTTCATAGTTCTCAATAGGAGGGATTTGTTTTGTACGCGTTTAGCACATGCTCGTTGTTAAAGGGTTCAGTCACACTAAATTGCTCAGTCTCTTTATGACAACTGATAGGGACTGGGGCCTGATACACGGCTGTCAGCCGGCCGAGACAAGTCACTCACAGAGGAGTTTTGTTGCCAGAAGCATAGTCGAAAAATTCTATTTTTCGTATGATCAGAAATATTGTACTTTCCTTTTTGTTGGTATTAGCAATAAATGAATATTGAATAATCATTATTCAGTTTGTGGACGCTTTTAAAAATGGATGTCATACAAAGAGACTAGACAAAGATTGCCATTATCTCACAATATCTTTATGGCTTAGATATATGATGTCCTAGTTTTAGGTTGAGTTTTATTGATTGTCTTGATGACATCATTGATAATTTTGTGTGTGTGTTGAAGATCTGCCTACCATGGAATACAGTTTATACAGCGTTGGTGATGGCGTCATATATCAGCACCAGCCTTCCAAACTCGACCAACCAGCTCAGGACATTAACACAATCATATGCAAGACAAACGGATACCAGGCAAGTGGTTTTTGTGATAGCAGTGGTACACAATTATTGTTTAATTAGTGATTACGGATTTTACTAAATATGTCTCATTGTCTCTGAATTTGTCTCTTATAACTCACCTTGCCCGACCTTGCCTTATAACTGGTTTCTCATATTTCTTAGATCTATGTTTTACAACTTGCAAGCATTTATAGTTCAAAATGTCAATCTTTTCTTATAGTTTGGCAATGTATTGAACTTCATTCAATGATCCTTTCTAGACAGCTTTCAGCTTTGTCTTCAGGTATAGAGATGATAATTGATTTGCGACGTACCGTGTTTATGGTGTGATAATTCTGGTTTAATTATTTGGTTTTAAGCCGCACTCGAGTCCTGGTTGCAGTTGCATGGCTTTCGGTGTTGGTTCACGCTACGTTGCTGTGGGAAATGAAGATGGGTAAGTGTGGCGTTGCACTTATTTTTCTTAATGGGTAAGGTAAGTGTGTCTTATTGCTATTTACTATTGATGGGTAAACTCATTAACTAATATTCTGCCGGTATTTGGGCTAGCAAGGGTTGCCATCAGAAGGGTTATCGAAGGTGACAAAGGCATAATCAGTTGCTAACATAAATATTATGATATTATATATATATATATATATGTATTATATATATATGTATTATATATATATATATATATCTGTTGCAAAGATTGAAAGACTGTACCGAGATGTTATGTAAGTGCAGATGATTCAGGTGACTGTGAGAGTAGATTAACATGAGCATAACATCTTGGTTTGATTCCCGTAAAACTCATGGAGGACGACTGAACTTTTCTTTAGCGAGTCGGCATTTTTAAAGTGAGAGTCTGAGAGATGTAGAGTGGATGGATGCGTTGAATGGCTCCTGATAGTCAACTTGGACTCCTGTAATATAACTTGTGATCATCCATTAATGCTATGCCTGTAATTATACTACGTTGTTTCAATTGAATATTGATAAACGAATATCATAAATTGGAATGGGCTCCCCACGCAACTGCGCTCGCTCCCTAGGGTCCAATCTGACACCTTTTACACACACCTCAAAACCTCTCTTTTCACCCGTGCTGGGGTCATGAGCGCTTCTGAGTAGTGACCTTGAAGGGGCGCAATATAAATCACCGTAATGAATGAATGAATTAATTATTGCTAAATTATTATCTTTTGTTTGTAGGACGATAGATGTGTTCGAGACACCAAATCTACTGCACATGTGTAGAATCCAAGTGCAGAAGAAGCTGCTTAGCTGCTTGAAATGGCATCCGTTAATGGACAAGTACAATCCGACGCCGTTAAGCTATTGGTTGGCATCGAGTTCACGCGATTCCACCATACACGTCTTCAACTTGCAGAAGATTCTTGGTATGTTCTAATTTATTACAATGTTACATGCTTCTCTTGATCTTCTTGCAGTGTGTAATGTATTTTAATGTCCTTCAGCTGTACCTGCAGTTTCAACGTGCTTTCCCACTTTCACATTCCAATGATGAGCATGTTCAAGGATGCAGTTTGTTGTTAAAGTTCCTCCTGGCTTTCTGCACCTTTTGGAATTACAATTTCTGTAGTGCCTCTTCAAGATCCCTCCTCAGATGCATTGTCAACCCAGACCATGCAGAAATACATGGTCTTCAGCAGCTGGTGAAACTGATTACAAGAGACATTTGGGAGTTGGTGCACAGATAGGTGAAGCTCGTTCCAAGTTGCCGGATCAGCCACAGAGAAGAAGCGGCTCTCCATTGTCTCAACGCATTTGAATTTTTACTTGTAAACGCTTTCACGTGAAGTGAGCATTCATTTATTGATGCCTTATCTGTCGTTTTAATGTCACTGTAGATATTATTTGATTGAACTGCTAGGGAACTTATTGGTTAGACTGATCGACTGAGGCCAACTCTAAAAGAACTTTGAGCAGGTTCTTTAATTTCATTCTTGCAATTGCTCTGCATCATCGCTGTTCTGTTGTACGGGGTGTGTGTGTGTGAGTGCACTTCTGAACTAATTGTGGGCAAGTCAGTTATGCTGTATTGTTACTTTGGTAGCTTGTGATTGAACTTGATTGATGGTGCTGTTGTTTGCCTTTAGATAGGACCACGGATGGTGACAAACCTCCGGAAGTGGTTTGTGTCACGGAGAGTTTCTGTCAGCTCGATGGTCACACGTCTCAAGTGTCTCGTCTCTGCTGGAGTCCTCACGAAGAGGGACTGCTTGCATCGTCTTCGTTTGATTGGACCGTTCAGGTCACATGGTTTTCTACTATGCTAGAGCCGCTCGACGCAGCACATTATAACTTGACCAATTAAGCCATACTATAACGCTCACAAAATAGTGTTGTAGGCTCTATAGAGATTGTGGTATACTTTAAAATATTGTAACCAATTGGTTGGTTGTAAGAACAAAGCTGAGGTTCTTGGGACATGTTATGAGATCAGATGGGTTGGAAAAGGAAATGATGCTGGCTTTTGGAGATGGAAGGAGAAAACAAGGGCGACCGCCGACCAAGGAGAAAATGGATGGATGAGATACATGAAACAACCGGAATGAATTTGGCAGAACTAAGGGACTCGACATCAGAAAAAAAGAAATGGAGAAGCTTTATCATGATGGTCGCTATAGTTCAAAGAACTGACAGCACAAGGTGAATTGGTTGAGCACCTGATTTTGATAATGCAGAGACAGTTACTGCATAGAGGGCGATTAGATGCCTTAAGCAAGTCTTTCACTGACAATTACTCGGTGCTATCAAGTGATCGTTTGTCATTAGATAGGGTCGAGGTCACCTGATAATTGCATAATAATAATTCCGTTGAATATGAAACTCTGATAGTCAATTTGATTTCAATCTGTCCTTAAGTCATTTTATCTGCATTGCATAGTGTACTACTGCTGTGTAACTTGCTAAATCAGTTTCTGACCATTTGTTTTTACTGATTTCAGGTTTGGGACGTGAAGCGAGTCTGTCCCCTCAAGAATTACCGAGGTCACAACGGTCACGTTCATTGTCTACTTTGGGATGAGACCGATCCAGACATCATCTTCTCTGGATCGGATGATTACACGCTTCACGGCTGGAGGATCTCAAAACAGACTCACACAACACCTCCGACAGGTAGACGATCGTTGCTGCTAAGGAATTGAAAT
This sequence comes from Dendrobaena attemsi, assembly GCA_034693945.1. Taxonomy (NCBI): domain Eukaryota; kingdom Metazoa; phylum Annelida; class Clitellata; order Crassiclitellata; family Lumbricidae; genus Dendrobaena; species Dendrobaena attemsi. The sequence goes on from JAQFXW010000631.1 coordinate 14,098, forward strand.
TATTGTGATTTTAATTATAATCAAGCATCTATAAAGCACCGCTCAAAATCAGGTGTTGCTCCCAACATTTTGTATTAGTTGTTGCATCTATAAAGCACCGGTCAACAATTTGGTGGTGCTCCCAACATTTTGTATTAGTTGCATCTATAAAGCAGCGCCGGGCAACAGTGCGATGGTGCTCCCAACCCAGGCAAGCGATATCAATAACAAGTTAAATAGTCTCCAGGCTTTGGAAACAAGAGAAGAGAATGACTGAGAAACTGAAGCCGTATTTCTTACGGAAGAGATCTCCAAGTAAATGGGCTACATAATCAATGCTCATATGCTCCTAACGGTGTTTTGCTCTTGGTGCTTTGTGTGAAATTGATAGGAAAATTTAAAAAAGCCAGAGATGTATGATTCTTGATTTGGATGTCTCCAGCGATGACACATTTCACATACTTCATCATCAGATTCACCGTTCTGTCACTTTGTGGGTGTTAATTCTTTATAGCGATGATGATGTTTGATGATAGGTCATGCAAAACGCAGGAAGAAGGCACAGCCAACTGACGGGAGGAATGTGGCTGTGTTGAAAGATCCGTCTTCCAGGGCAGAGGTCTCTGGCAGCTCCAGTTCCCTCAACAGCTGCGTGGATGACAGCAAGCCACATGTCACAGAGGTGGAATCCATCACGAATGCAAGAAAGATGGCAGCGACAAGCGATGACGTCGATCGTGAGGGGTTGCTGAGAATGGTCGAACAAAAGCGCCTTGAATTAGTTGCGGCCAGTCAGGCATCTGCCACAGGTTAGTTGTTGTTTTTCCAACTGACTGCATGGATGGAAAATATGGGAGCTTTGTGGAAGTGTCGCTCGTAGGTTGAGGGAAACTTGGTGAAGTGCAAACATGATGGTTATGTATTGCGTGAGTGAGCTCTTTTCGGCTAGATTGCATCACAGAAAGTTATTGTTATTTTCTGAGAATTGTCTACATAAATAGACAGATGAATATATATATATATATATATATATATATATATATTGTACACTGTATACAGGCACCATGTGAAGTTTAGCATATGATTGTGGTCCAAGTCCAACAGAGTGGTGTGCAAAGTATGTCCAGATGTGGAATGAGAAAAAATAGCATTTGTGTTTGAACTCGCAGACCTGATGTCGCCTCTGAGTCGGTTCCTTGAAGGAGCGCTGTATAAATTTCCGAAATGAATGAATGAATGCTGTTCTTCAGATTTATTTTCTTTTTCTAATTGCTTGAATGATACCTTTTATGTTATACCAGACCATGATGTTATTTAACGGTTCTTCAAGTCACGATTATTATTTTTCTGCCAACCTATCTGAAATGTTGAATTGCTGTTAACAGTATATATTCCTTTTATGTATTAATTTCTTTGAATAACAGTTTCCCTTGATTTTTTTAACCTAGAAATTAAAGATGATGAAAATGGAGAAGCTGGTGATTCAGATGAAGACTTAGGCAATTCGGCTTATTGTGCTGTGGCTAAGGAATCAAACTCGAAAAAAGGTTTTTGTAATCTCCTGAGTATAGTCTGAAAATGTCGAACATTTTACTAACATCTGCAGGTCGTTTTGGCCTATGTTGTCAAGAAGCGTTCTACTACTGTGTGCTATATTTAAATTAATACTATCCAGCTGATGATTTAATAATATGTTGAAGGTCATCTGAGCTGAATTATGACTATAGATAATTAGATATCTGTTAACTGGATTCGACCATTGTGGCTAGTATGACTTAATGAAGAATTGTGCCATTGGCTTGATGCTCTGGGCTTGAACTCGAGATATTGGAATTTATTCATTCATTCATTTCGAACATTTATATTTAGCGCCCCTTCAAGAAGACTACTCAAAGGCGCTCCCAACTCCAGTGCGGCTAAACAGAACAGTCTTAAGATAAAAAAAGAACCCTGGTGAGATGCACCTTGGCTAGAGGCGGAGTTCAAGAGGGAGTCCATTCCAGGTCGAGGGGCCTACAACAGAGAAGGCTCTGTTCTGTTTATGATTACAGTTCTTGTCAATAGGAAGGCTTTATTGCTGTTTTTATGTCAACAAAGCAAATTAAATCTGTTCGAACCTTTCCCAGTCATTCCACTAGACTATGTAGCGACTCCAATGATTATTCTTTCGTTCCATTAGCCTTCCGTGGAATCTCGTCACTCCACTTGATCATCCTTCATACCACTTGATGTCTCATCACTCCAGTAGATTATACGATTATTGTACGAGGCTAATCTGTCGTTCTGTATTTATTTCATCAATGTTATAATCCGTCAATGTCATGCTGTTAAATGTCAATGTCATGCTGTTAAATGTCATGCTGTTAAATTAAGATCGCAAGAAGCGACGTGCAAAGTCATTGTTTCCAAAGTCAAGTGCTGCTGACAACCGGGGCAAACAGCCATCTCAACAGGACTGCATTGACTTTGCCAGATTTAAATACTCCGGTAAGCGTGTTAAGTCCCTGAATGTGTGGTGTGATGTGATATCAATATAGGGCAGGTTTGTTTATTTCAGTACAAATATAGAACTTAAGTTACCGGACATGAAAAAGAGGGCTAACCTTAATAATAGTTTGGAATTCCGTTCTGATATTCATTCGGGATATTGTTCGTCTTTTAGTTTCACTAGAACTGCTTTATTTTGCATTTCTGCTATCAGGTATTGCTACTGTATCATCTTGTTTCTACTCATTTGTGTAATCTATTCTTCCCTAGAAGTGCACTTGATAATATGTATAATGAGGCCAACCGGTCTCTGTGTAAAGTGGTGCATAAGAGTTGCATCGATTATTACTCAGTATTTTTATTGTATTATTAGCTTCAATTTATATAGCGCCTCAGTACTGGCACCCTGTTGTTCTTTATATGTTTAGACCTACACTTTATGACCAAAATGTAAAGAAATAACCAGTACACCAAAGCACTTCTGTGTCAGGATTTCACCAAATTGTAAAACTTGCTATGATTGTGGATTTTTTGTCAGGCACTGAAGCAAATCTCTGCTTGGCTCACTCGCATCTCGGATGCTTTGTTGACCGCAGAAACACGTACGCTTTGTTCCAACAAGAAGGTATGACCTGAAATTGCTTTTTCAACTGTCTTTTATTTAGCCATCGTTCTATGTTGCTTGCAATGGTGAAAATACTACTTTTGGAACTGCTAGCTTTGATAACAGTGTGAATTCTATTGACTTTGATAACAGAATGAATTCAATTGACTTTTATCATCAAATGAATTCTTCTTATTTTGATAGCAGTATGACTTCTGTGAAACACGTAACAAGAAGGGCTAAGACTTTGTTAACCGTTTGACTGGCAACCGCTTTAAAGCGCGCTTTCATTATACAGTTGTATTGCGAGCGCGCTATAAAGCGTCATTGCGTCCAATAAAAGTATTTATTTACTACTGTTTCGAACTCTCGTTTTGCGACGAGATATCACGAGATTGCAAGGTCAAGGTCTGTTTACATTGCAATAAATAGAAGCGGAGGCACGCGGAGGCACGGGGAAATTTTACGGTAGGCCTATAGCCAGTCGTAACGGTCGACATTATCGATTTTTTATGTCGAGTTCTATTCCCATT